>VDFB02117559.1:0-34706 GCA_007258455.2 Sequoia sempervirens
AAATACCTAACGTGCAACAACTACACAAATTGTCTCAAAACAAAGAAAGTATTCACCATGGTAGCATTACAAAAACATCTAACAAATATAACAAACATAAATCGATAGTTAATGCCACCATTCCTTCTCTAAATCCTTATGGACATCCTCGAGAGATCCTGGGAATGTGGTATTAAGATTATAAAAAAAACAAGACTATAAAAGGATAAACAATGTTGCAGTATGACTTGCCATAGTTTTTTTGATGTTTCATGATGAAATCCATTGATGACGTCTATTGTAGGAACATTTTATCCATTAAGAATCATGTTTAGGATTGTTGATAATGATTTTCAAATATGTATGGTAGTCTATACTTAGGCATTGTTTTAACTTGATAGTGATCCAATCGTTTCAATATTCACTTTGTAATTTTTGATTTTGATGTTTGTTTTGTATGTTGATTGCATTGTCAAAGGGTGAGGGTAACAATTTTTTATTGTGAATGGTACATTTATTGCAGATAAGTGATAATGGAGATAAGATCCTTTGCAATTTTCTAATTATTTGATGATTTTTTTCTTGTTTTCGAGAAATTTAGAAACAAATAGGGGGACCTAAAGAGATTGACCTAGTGCCTCAGGGACCAATCAGATATTAGCCTTGCCTATGTGATGAACGTAGAGACATTGTAGTTTGACTGTATTGATTGACATTGTTTTTTGTAGTTTTCTATATTTTATGCATGTTTTGGATTTTGATAAAATATTTGAATGTTTTCTTTTGTTTTGGGGGACTAAAATAGGGATTTGGGGGCTCATTAGTTATGATGGCCTTGCCTATGTTATCCATGAAGAGGCTCATAGTTCAATTTGTTTGATAAAAATATGATTTTGACTTTTTTATTTTTTCAAATGGTTTTTGGATTTTTGATTAATTTTAAAGATGATGATAGAAACCTAAGGGGATTGACCTAGGGCTTCGAGGGTTGATCAAAGATAAGCCTTGCCTATGTTATACACACAAAGACTACATAGTTCGATTGGTGTTGATTCAAAAGCATAACATGTTTTTGGGATTTTGATTTTTTTTGTTTATTTTTTAGATATTTTTCATTTTGATAGTTTTTAACTGGGATGGAATTTACAAGGATCCAATCCACTACCAGTTTCAAGAAGTTGCCCCCAGTTTGAGACAAGATTGCCTTCATTAGGGGAGATAAATTTTGATGGTTCAACAATGTTCAACACTTGATCAATCATCGAGCCATGGTTGGTTTGCACATTTTATTATGAGACGAATGGGTGGATGCTTCAGATAGTGCTGATAAATAAAGATGTAGGTATTATTCAAACGTAGTGCTTTTTTTCCAAGTTTTCACTACGGTACCTGTTCTAGAAGAGCCACAAAGTGGTTTTCACTTAAAGAATGTTTTTTTTTTCTTTACTGTTTTTCTTACCTTTTGATTTTTTTTCTTTTTTAGCTTTTTTCCTGAGATACTCTGATGTGTTTAAGTATAATTTTTATAAGATGGCTACTATTTAGCAGTTCGGCTAAAGGTTCTCCTTTAGGAGTAGCCAATTGATAAGCTCTAGAACCATAGCTTGGTATGATGATGAAAGGACCTAACCAGTTTGGTTAAAAGTTCCCCTTCCCATCCTAATTCAGTTGGATCTTTTGATTCTCTTTTAGTACGTACTAGGTCACCAACTTGAAAGATTCTATTTTTGATCCTTTTGTTGTAGCTTCATTTGAGCCAATTTTGATAGACCCGAAGATGGTTTAATGCGCTCAAACACCTTTCATCTAAGAGTTCCAACTCATTCAATCTAGACACCTGATATTCCTCATTGTTGACCATGCCTTTCAGTGATACTCGCAGTGAGGGGATTTCAACTTCAATAGGTAAGACTGCTTTAGATTTGTAGACCAAGGAAAATGGTATGGCACCTATAGGTGTACGAATGTTGGTTTGGTAAGCTGATAGGGTTGGGTTTAGTCGCAAATTCCAATCATGACTGAT
The DNA here is from genome assembly GCA_007258455.2 of Sequoia sempervirens. Taxonomy (NCBI): domain Eukaryota; kingdom Viridiplantae; phylum Streptophyta; class Pinopsida; order Cupressales; family Cupressaceae; genus Sequoia; species Sequoia sempervirens. The sequence continues at coordinate 2,003 of VDFB02117559.1, forward strand.
GTCATTAACAATCCTTTTCAATATTTTTAGGATGGTTTTATTGGACGCTTTAGCCTAACTATTCCCTTGGGGGTAGTAGGGAATTGAGAATAGTTGTTGGATAGAAAACTTTGAACAAATCTCACAGAAATCTTGATTTTTGAATGGGGTTCTGTTTTCTATTATGATAGTTTGGGAAATTCTATATAAAAAAATTAGATAATTCAAGATAAACTTGAATATCTATTTTCTGCTGATGTACGCTAATAGAATTACTTCTATCCACTTTGTGAAGTATTTAGTTGTAGTGATAATGAACTTGTGCCCATAAATGAAGCAAGAGAGATTTTACCTATCAAGTCTAATCCCCATTGTGAGAAAGGACATGACATTGTTATAGATCTCAGCCGGTGCGTGAACAAGATCACTATGTTGTTGGAATTGACGTTTTTGAGAAATGAATGCATTCTTGTTCCATTGAGGGCCAATAGTACCCTATTCTCAACAATTTTTGTACTAGATTAGGTCCAATAGAGTGAGACCCACAAATAACTTCTTGCACTTCCTAAAAGAGGTTTGTGCTTCTTCCACGTTGAGACATCGAAGTAATGTTTCTTCTAGACCTCATTTGCATAGGGTATCTCCTAAGACAGTGAATCGAGAGGTTCTATAGACAAAGGTTTTCTTTTGGCTTGTCGTTAATTCAGGAGGTATGATACCATGTTGGATATAGTCAAATGTATCTTGGTACCATGGTGAGTTAGGACCAACAACATCACAAACTAGTTCTGATTTCAAAATATTGAATGTTAGTATCAGGAGTTTTTCCACAAGGAATTCATATTTTGGAATGTCAAGGAGTGAACCTATTATTGCCATAGCGTCTGTTGGTCTGTTGTTGATCTGAGGAACTTGTTAAAAGGTGATGACAACAAAGTACTATTTGAAACTGTCCACCATTATTTTATATGGAATTATCTTGTCATCCTTTGGCTGATATTCATCATTTACTTTCCTTATAACTAGTTGAGAGTCTCCATAAACTTGTAGTTCCTTTATCCTCCATTCTATGGCCATCTTCGGTCCTATTATTAACACTTCATATTCAAAGATGTTATTTGTACATGGAAAATCAATCTTGTAAGCCTTAGGTATACTATCCCCCTACAGTGTGAGAAACAAGAAACCTAATCCTGAGCCGTGTTGAGTGTGGGACCCGTCAAAGTATAAGGTCCAATGGCTAGACTGATTAGTTAAAAGGATGCTTTCATTTGGGAATTCTATTGTTAAAGGCTAATGATCTTCCATCAATGCTTCTTCTAGTTGATATGCTATGATTTTTCCTTTGATAGCTTTTCTATGTATGTACTCTATGCCAAACTCACTCAATATCATTACCCATTTAGCGATCTTGCCTATTAGAGCTGCTTTTTCAAATAGGTACTTTAGGGGATCTACTTTTGATATCAACTTTACTTAGCTGTTTAAGATGTAGTGTCTCAAATTTTGTGCCGCAAAGACGATAGATAGACACACTCATTCTATGGATGAATATTTCAATTCATAGCCCAACAGTGTTCGGTTGATATAATAAACCACTCTTTCCTTGTTATTGTCATCTAGTTGTGCTAAGAGATCCCCTAATGTTGTCGGTGTTGTAGAAACATATAGGATCATTTCTTTATCTAGAATTGGTGGCATTAATACTAGAGGAGTGAGTAGATACTCCTTGACCTATTGGAATGTCTGATCACATTTTCCATCCCACTTGAATGTGATATCCTTGTGTAGCAAATGGGTGAATGCGTGGCACTTGTCTGCCAACTATGCAACTAATCTCCTAATGGAGTGTAGTTTCCCTTGTAGGCTTTTTAGTTGCTTCAATGTACTTGGAGGAGGAATTTCTAATATAGATTTTACCTTGGTGGTATCTACCTCAATTCCTCTTCTTGATACTATGTACCCTACCAATTTTACAGATGTTACTCCGAATACTTCTTCGGATTGAGCCTCAAGTTGTATTGTTCTAGCCTATCAAATAATTTTGCTAAGTTGGTCAAATGGTCTTCTCTTTTGATGGATTTTCCTAGTATGTCATCTACATAATCCTCCATAGTGGTATGCAACATATCATGAAAGATAATAGTCATTGCTCGCTGATAGGTTTCCCCTGCATTCTTTAGACTGAATGACATGACGTTCTAGAAAAAGGTTCCCCATGCACAGGTGAATGCTATTTTATGTTGGTCCTTGGGGGATATTTTGATCTGATTGTATTTAGAGAATTCATCCATTAATGATAGCGATTCATGCCCTATAGTTAGGTCTACGATCATATCGATGATGGGTAGAGGAAATTCATCCTTTAGGAAATCCTTGTTTAGATCACGAGAAATGCATGCAGGAATTCTCCTCAGTGGGTTGATGGTCTCATTGCAGGATCAACAGATAATCATCAATGATTTGGGATATATGGCCATCAGATAAGAACAGGTAAATTAATTTGAATGTAATTGTGATCAAGTTGTTATTCAGTGGGATGGTGGGATGAATGGTGTCAGTGGACAGATGGTTATGTCAGAATAATCAAATGTCATTATGAAATAGATGGTCAAATTAAATCAAATGTGTTGAATCAGACCTCCTAGTCATGTCTTCAAACCTGTTGATGAATAATTATTCGTCTTGGTGTCAGTGGTATTCAGTTATATTCATCAGTGCTCTGTCAAAATAAATGAATAAATAATTAAAAAATATTTAGTTAATAGAGGAAAATAGGGTTTTTGATGTAAATGATGTGAAATGCAATGATTTTAAATGATAATGATGCCGATGATGAAAAAATGTTATTCAAGATGTGCGATAAGTGTTAGGTCATTTTTACATGTCTACAGTGTGAAACCTTAAGAGAGAAGTTTATGGACAATTCAAAGAAATAAATAAGAAACACTATGAATTTAGGTATAATTCACTCATTATTTTCTTAATGAGAAACACATATGGAGGAAGGATACATCAATGACCAAGTAGATCAAAGAGAACATTGATAGATTTCATAATGAGAGTATCAATATTTATATGATATATTATTTTCAAAATTTTAAATAAATGTGCAACAAAGAGAAATATTAAGCAAAAAGTGGCACACAAGTTGGAAAATGATGTTGTGTTCATGGTCAACAAAGAATATATCCACCTAAAAGTAGGGGAACTTGGTACCTTTTGGTTTTGGAAATTCCATATGAGACAAGAAACCATTTTTGGAAAGTACAACATAAACTCTCCTAGACCATCTATAAGGTCCTAAAATAGAAAGGTATGACAAATGGAAAGACAAGAAAGTAAACAAGGATGCACAAGAGAAGTTTGATAAAATGAAAGAAAAAACCAAATTGCAAGTTAAGGCAAAAAAAGATCCTTCTCTACACATCACAAATATTTTAGAACATGCCATGTGTTGGGATTCAATCCTATAGTTCCAAATTTTACTTGAGTCCCATTCTCATTGTACATGTCTCCTTGTTTACACACCATTAATAATTGATACAAGAAATACCAAGTGGTTCTACCTAATGTGAAAGTTGCAAGATGTTTAATAAATATTTAGTGTTTGTGCGTTTTTGAGGTACCCTTGTCCCTTTACCAATCTACAAGCTTGTGAGTGGATTTGGGATATATGAACTAGGTCCTAGTATTCCAAGTTCCTCCAAAATCTTGACCCTCACCTTTCCTTGTAGTATTTTATTATGTTCTTACTCCATTGTTTGTGAAACCACAAGCAAAAATGGAACCTTAAAGCTTACTTCCAATGTTTTGGGCCCACTCAAGGTCTTGAAACCCAATCCACTTCCGTTTATATCATGGTTCTTGATCCTCGTGGAACCTCGACCTTTGCACTTTCTTTGGTTCTTATTCCCTCAAAATCCTTCCTATCGCTTTCGCTCCTCCTTTCTTCCCCATTGGGCCTCAAAATTGTGGGTGGACCTTGGATCATGGAACCAAGTCCCTTCCCCATGGCTTCATCTACTTACACCCCTCAATTCTCTTTCTACCTTCCTTCCAATGGGTGTAGACCCTTAGGTGGAATCAACACCTTGGAATATAGTTCCAAGTTCTTGATTTCCCTCATGCCTTGGTCCCTACTCCCCTTGTATTCTTTCTCCTCATGAGGTCCCCTTTTCCTACATTTCTCATTTCCTTGGATCCTTAACCTCTAGAAGAACCCTAAACCTTGGTAACAAGTCCTTGATACCATATCAACCTATGCTTTGGTCCCCACATTCCATGTTTCTACATTCCTTTCTTGATCTCAATCCATGTTCCCTTACCAAACTTGTGACTTGATCTATCCCTTCCATCTCCCATCTTGTTCTTAATCCCTCCCAAGGTTGAGTCCTTAATCATTTTGTCTTCTTCCTTCTTGGGACCTGACCCTTGGTTTCCTATGTTCCCCTTGAACTGTGGACCTCCAAGGGAACCTTGAACCCTTGATATGCTCCATTCCTTGTTCCATCTAATGTCTTGACCATCAAACTTCCCTATTTTTTTATCCCTAGTGTCAATTTCTTCTTGAATCATGACACTTGACTCTCTCTACGAGTCCCAAGTCTTAGTTTCCTTACACTTCCCAATTCATAACAAAATTTGTTGCAATTCTTCTCCAGATTTGTAGACTCCCTTAGCACTCTAGAACCACATCCACATGTCTTTTCATGACTCAAAAACTTATCAAAGGACCTATTTTGACCCAAAAATCCTCATCAAGGTGCTTCACCTACCTCCATGGCCCACCCATCATGCCATTATGTTGGATTTTATTTTACAACCATTAGTTCAACTATTCTTACACAAAATCCATTATTTTAAATATGAAGGGTGCAATTTAACATGTAGATTTTATTGCAAATAACAAGGGTAACCATATTGCCATTAATGTGGTTGTTGAAGTTCTTTCTACCCATATCTCTTGAATATTTTTCACATTTTGAAGGTCCCGTGGACTTGGTTGAGTCGTGCATTCCACGTCCATAAGTTTCACTTCCTCCAAAGTTCCCATGAGTTGTTGGAAACCATAACATGAGGGTTACAAATACTTATTTGTTCTACATGCAAGAAGATGATCACCGAGTCAATTGTCTAGTTTGGAAACATCTACAAGAGGTTCTAGGGCATCAAAAACTAAAATTTTTGGTCTATAAATGATGGAATATACCTTGTGAAATGTAGGGTCTTCAATACACATCTCCATTTATTAATATATCTCCATGGAAATTTATAATTATCCAAGAAAATGCATGGTCACAACTATGTATTTTCTCTCATCACATTTATTGGTGTGATTGTAATAGGGATTAAATGAGAGTGTGACAACTTCTAATGCATTTCAATGCTATTATAATAGAATTTCATTTGTTGCATTTGGATTATTCTAGTTTTAAGATGGATTATTAAGTATGTTAATTACATATGATTTGATATTTGTTTGTCATGTAAAATAAATCTAATTCTATTGATACCTAGTTGGGAGTATCTCTTCCTCTTTGTTGTTTATGAATCAATTTCCCAATAGAGTAGGCACTAGTTCATATTGGTGAAGGACCAAACACTTTTCATTTAAATAATATCTTTGTCCTTATAGAGTAGGAGTAGATTACAACTTATACAATATGTTCATGATTCGTAAATACAAATCAAGGAACAATTTCAAGTGAGCCTTAAATTGGTAAATGTTTATAAAATCATTTCATGCATGTTTGCAACTTTTCACTATGTATAGAACATTAAATAAATTATTTAAAGGGATTCAATTACCAACATAATTTATAGGTTCATGTGCAAGGTATTAAATAATCTATATAAGAGGTCTTATGTAACTAGTTTGTCTTGACCTAGTGAGAAATTTAAGGGTTGTGTACATTGGGTATAGCTATTGATTGTTGCACTTAGTTACATTGTAATTGGTTTAAAAATTTATTAAGGATATATCAAGGAATTCCCTCTTGAATCTAAGTTTAGATTGAAGTGTAGGAGGGCCTACCCACTCTTGTTAATTGGTCTTTAACTCTCGTCAATATATTGATAGACCTCCTTTTTACCTTATTGATGACACCCATATCCTTGAAGGTAAAAATAAGTAGTGAATTTTGGAGCTAAGTTTTTTGGATGCAATAGAATGGTGTTGTTGTTGAGGATAAAATATTTTATTTTTGAGGAATATAAAATATTGAAAGCCACTTTGTAGACCCATGTAACATAGTCATAATATTTTTATAGTCATTGGTTGTAGTCAATTTGCATTTTATTGTGTTGAAGTTGGCATCCTATCAACTTGTGCCAATGTAATGGTGTTGTTGTCGAGGATAAAATGTTTTAGCCACTATCAGTGAAGTGTGAACCTAATGCAGAATTTGGAGACCTTGGTAATTTTTAGACAAATTTTGCAACTATGTATTTTGTTTGGGGGAGTTTGATTAGTTGGAAAGTCATGCCAAAAAAATGGCATTGATGTCAAGGACATCATATTTTAATTTTAATTTTGAAAACCATTGGAACATATTTATTTAAGAAGTTGTAAGTTTGAGAGAGTTGACAACCTATAAACTTATGTCAAAAATGGTGCCAAGGATAAGTAAGTGTAATTGGGTTGAAATAAAATTTAGGGCTCTACTATTGAGCTAAACCCAAAATTAATTTGTTACTTTGGATGATTGAAGTGCTTCAAGGATTTCCTCTTTTGAAAAAGGTGGTGTCTCTACTATCCAAAGAGAATAAAGTTTACTGATGTTATAATTTTTCTACTATCAGTGTTTCAAGAACACATCTCAAATCCACAATAGTTGGTTATGAAAAAGTACACATTTTTTTCCTACTTTTTAAAGCATAATTTTTGATGGTAAAAAATATAAAAAATAATGAAATATCAATTTTATGCTTGCATGGTGGTATATGATTAGTCATGGCTGGTTGGTATGTGTATAATCCCCGTTGGGTGTTCCTTCAAAAGCTTCATATGTCTCTACCTCTAGGAACTACATTGAATCAGATGCCCATGATTATTTTAGTGATGTTTCACTGTGCTATTCATGTAGACTTACACCTTATAAAATCCATGCCTACATTTACAAGCTTACATGCAATAAAATAAATAAAGGATCAAAGAACTTTTTAGTATGGAAAAGGAATTCAAAGAATAGGTAAGGCTATTGCAATCTAATGCTTAACCTACTTTTACAAAAAAAATAGGTTGCTCCATTCTACATCATCCCCCTAGACACCATTTATAATCAATTAGACCCTTTTAAATTTGATTATGAATTTCAAGGTCTACAACCAATTCCTAGTTTTGATGGGTATGATATTCATGAAGGGGGTGCACATGTATCTTCAAAATATATGGAAAATTTTTAATATGAAAATGAGAACATGTGGATGAGAATTTTTGTTAGGCCTTCATGTGGAAATAAATAGAGATTTTATGTTTTTTTTAGATAACTCCTTTACTTCATGGAATGACCTTGTTGCTCCATTTGGAGATTAATTTGCATTTACTGTTGACTTTTCTATTCTTGTTCAAGAACTAGAAAATATAAGATGTAGTGACGGAAAATGTATCCATTTACATATTCTCACTTGTTTGGGCCCTCCTAGTTAAATTGGACTTAATTATATGCCTTAATTTAGTGTTGTAAGTGTTGAAATGCACAAGACAACTGAGAGGGGGTGTGAATCAATTATCACCAATCACATTCACAAAAATCAAACAATTATTAACTCCACATCCACTTTAATCTGTTATTAAGTATGAGCATGAAGTGCAAATAAAAAAAAGAAATATCAACACAAGAAACACTAGATTTACATGAAAAACCCAATAAGGGAAAAACCATAGTGAGGATTAACTCACAATATAGAGTAATTGCAAAACTAACTACAAGAGGCTCATTGCTAAAGGGATCACTACCCAAAATAGGACTCACTATCCAAATGGGAGGCTTACTGCCTATAGATACAAAAAGATAGAAATAAGAATGTTACATAGAGAACACTATCTCAATGCAACAAAAGATCCACCACAACAACTTCCACACATCCACAACCTTGATCATATAATTGCAGACACCATCAGCTCACTGCTTTAAGGAGTCTAACACATTGAAGTTCTCACTGCCTCAATTCACTTTCACACTATCTTCACATCTATCTGATTCTCACACTTGTGGAATACAAACCTTAACATCTTGCCTTATATTTATACCAGATCTTCAACCTTAGAAACTTTCTCCAAGGTTGGCTACACATGCTTCATTTTACAAATTCAAATTAGGTCAGAAACTCAACATTCCTGTGGTGGATAAGAATGAGAGCAGACCAAACCAACACTTAACCAAGACCCAAAAACAACATCTCAGATCAATCACACACTTCTACAATTGATACTTATCCTTCGCATGATGTGTAAACACAAGGTCAACCAAACCTAATGAAAACACTAATGAGATTTTAAGTACATGCTTCCACAACAAGAAGATAACATAAGGACCACATAAAATGCTTCACCAAACATTGTAACACATCTTACATGCCTTTAGATTCATCCACAACTGTTGCAACAACCTACATACACAAAACACTTTCCATCAGTCCATTTGGACTGTACAAACACACATAGTAACTTTGAAACTAGTCTTCTAGAGTACCAAGCCACAAACACTTTTGATAAAGCATAGATAACACCGTTACAAGCCTTCTTCCAAATTCACAAGACCTAAAAAAAACCAGCAAAGGACTACATAGTAGATACATTTCTCGTAGTCCATAGACAAACAACTCTGCTAGACCAGTTCACAAACTGGTGAACACAAATTTCACTCTTCATGAAACTAGAAGCTATAATATAGGAAATAACACCAAAGGATGCCCATAAACAACAATTTAGATATGCACAAGCATAGGATTAACACAAAAGAAATGTGGAGCACATACTGGAGCACATTCTAAACACACACAAAATTTTGAATTCACTATTTATTAATTTTCTCAAAAGCACTTGGTAACTCATCATATTAGCACACCTACAAAACCATAAAGTTAGCTCCATGTACTCACAACATTTCAACAGTATCAAAACTATACATGTACCACTTTCAATCACTTGTTTCCTTTCTCTGCAACAACCTATACTGTGTTGACATCAATGATAACATTAATGACAACACCACCATACTCATTCATACTTGCAACAATCTCCCCCTTTGTCATTGATGACAACACATGACTCTCTCCCCCCCTTTGAAATTAATGGAAAAGAACATAATTTTGATCACTACCCCTTAGGAGTGCACTCACACATCTCATACTACAAAAATGATACTTCCTACTCCCCCTGAGGAGTAGACCCCAATCATTAGTCCAAATAAATGAAGAATATGTAGATCCACATGATTGATGCACCTCCATGTGCACATAGTTCAAAGAAGGAGGGGTAGTAACCCCCAAATTATCCCTGAGATACACAAAAGTATCCTTCAGAAGAGCCTTAGTAAATATATCAACAATCTGATCCTTTGTAGGTACATATTCTAGCCCGACTTCATTCTCCAATACCTTCTCTCTCAAGAAATGATATCCGATAGATATATGCTTTGTCCTTGAATGCATTAATATATTCTTTGAAATATTTATTGCACTTGTATTATCACAAAATATAGGGATAGGATCATCACACATCACTCCTATATCCTTCAATGTTTGCTTCATCCACAATACCTATGTGTAGCAAGATGCTGCAACTATATACTCAACTTCTGCAGTGGATAAAGAAACTGAATCCTATTTCTTGCTTAGCCATGAAAGCAACCTACATCCAAGAAAGAATGCACCACCACTTGTACTCTTCCGATCATCTACAAAACCAACCCAATCTGCATCAGTGTAAGCACTCAAAGTGAAATCAGTATCCGTAGGATACCATAAACCATAATCCAAAGTGCCTTTTAGATATCTGAATATCCTTTTTATAGCTGTAACATGTGTTTCTTTAGGTTCTTCTTGAAATCTAGAAACTAAACGTACTGCATGCATGATATCCGGTCTAGTAGCAGTAAGATATAACAGTCCATCAATCATAGATCTGTACATGCTCTGATCAACGTTAGGAGATTCATCATCCTTACTTAGTTTGCATCCAGTCACCATGGGGGTACAGACTGGTTTGGAGTCATCCATTCCAAACTTCAACAATTCTTTAACATACTTTGATTATGAAATGAATATTCCCTTATCAGTTTGATTCACTTGAAGTCCAAGGAAGAAATTCAACTCACCAATCATAGACATTTCAAACTCTTTTTGCATCTCCTTTGCAAATTTCTTGCACATACCCTCATTTCCTCCAAAAATAATATCATCAACATTCACAACCACTATCAATATTTTGTTTCCTTCAACCTTGAAATAGAGATTACTATCTGCAAAGCCTTTGTTGAACCTTTGATGTGTCAAATACTCGTCCAACCTTGTATACCATGCTCTAGGAGCTTGTTTAAGTCCATATAATGCCTTTTTCAACTTACATACCATGTCCGATTGATCTAATAACTGAAATCCCTCCAGTTGTTCCATGTACACCTCTTCTTTCAATTCTCCATTTAGGAATGTAGACTTAATATCCATCTGGTATACCCTGAAATATTTGTGAGGAGAAAATGCCAAAAACATCAGAATAGCCTCCATTCTTGACACCGGGGAAAATTTCTCCTCAAAGTCTATCCCTTCAACCTATGAATAACCTTTGCACACAAGCCTTGCTTTGTTTCTTAGTACTTCACCATTCTCATTCATTTTATTCCTGAATACCCATTTTGTACCAATTACATTCTTGTTTACTGGTCTAGTAACCAATTCCCATGTTTGCTTTTTCTCTATATGTTGTAATTCCTCTTTCATTGCTCTAACCCAATTTTCATCTTTGCATGCTTCAAACACCATTTTAGGTTCTATCTTGGAAAGTAAATAAAAAATTACGTCATTTTCTACCACTTTGCTTCTTGTCTTTACACCTTCACTTTTGTCTCCAATTATCTATTCTTTCAAATGATTTTTTTGTACATATTTTGCAGTCTTAGGAGTAGGTTCCAGAGCTTCTTCTTCTTCCTTATTCTCTTCTTGTACTTGTCCACATATAGGCTCATCTAGTTCAACTTCACTTATCTGAACTAATCTATACATATTTTCATCAAATTTTACATTTGCACTTTCAACAATCTTTCTCAATCTTTTATTGAAGCATCTATAAGATTTTCTATTAGTTGAGCATCCAAGGAAAATACCTTCATCACATCTTGCATTAAACTTTCTTAGATGCTCATCATCTTTGTTAATATAACATTTGCTTCCAAACACCTTAAAGTACTCAACAGTAGGAATTTTTCCATGCCACAGTTCATAAGGGGTCTTTGTGCTATTACCTTTGATCTAAACTTTATTAAGAATATAAATAGAAGCATGGATTGCTTCTCTCCAATATACATTAGTTACATTTTCCTCTTTCATCATAGTCCTTGCAGCCTCTTGAATTGTTCGTTTCTTCCTCTCAACAACTCTATTTTGCTGAGGAGTTCTACGAGCAAAAAAATGCCTCTTTATACCATGCTCTTCACAAAACATATTAAACTCACTAGAGGTGAATTATCCACCTCTGTTAGACCTTAAACATTTGATTCTCAGGTTCACTTCATTCTCTACCATAGCCTTGAACACTTTGAATCTATCCAGAGCTTGATCTTTCTCCCTAAGAATAGTAACCCATGCCATTCTAGAATAATCATCAATTAGAAGCATAAAATACTTGTCACCACTAAGACTTCCTATTCTTGTAGGGCCATAGAGGTCTATATGAATCAATTCCAACATTCCGGTAGTTGATTGTTCTTCTCCTTTAAAGCCGCATCTTGTTTGTTTTCCCAACTGACAACTTTTGCAAACAATATTGGTAGGTTTTGTGATTTTATGAAAATCCTTGACAGCTTCTCTTGAACTAATCCTGATTAGATTGCCAAAGTTTACATGTCCCATCCTCTGGTCCATAGCCAACTTTCATTAACCTGAGACACAAAACACTGACCATCAACACCCTTAAGCTGATAAATGTTTCCATATGTTCTTCTTCCTACAACAACCACAATTCCAGACCCTTTTCTGATCTCACAAGTATTATCCTGAAACACAAGCTTAAATCCTTTGCTACACATTTTTCCAACACTCAAGAGATTATGCCTTAAGCCCTTAACATAATAGACATCATCAGTATTGTGTTTTCCATCAAAACTAATTGTTCCTTTTCCAACAATCTTTGCACCAAAATCATCTCCAAACATGACTAATCCTCCATCATACTTTTCAAGTTAGTAAACTTACTTTTGTCTTTGGTCATGTGATTAGAGTAGCCACTTCCAATTACCCAATAGTCTTTGTCTTGTGTAACATGAAAGGCAGTAACCAGAGTACCTTCCATCTCTTCCTTCTTGTTTTCTAGACCACATTCCTTTGCACATCTTCCATGGTTAGTAGACACTGATTTATTCTTGAAGGCTAGAAACACACATTCATCATTATCACCCTCAAAATCATAGTCATCATCAGAAATTCGAGCATCTTCTCAAACATAATACAATTTCTTGAACTTTTTGTCCTTTTTGTCTTTGTTGTCTCTACTCTTCTTGTGTATGGCTCTATTTGGACATATTGAAGCATAGTGACCAATATTTCCACAATTGAAACATTTAAAAGGTAACATACCTTTGTACTTACCGATACCTTTCTTCAATTTCCTTGTAAAATTTGCTTCCTACTCCTCTGAACTATCACCATCCAGATCATCTTCTGTTTTTGTGGCCTTGAAGGATTTTTTTGTTTTCTCCTTTTCTTTTCCAAATTTCCTCATTTCAAATGCAGTCAAGGTTCCAAATAGCCGTTCTTTAGTGAATTTCTTTGGATCATAAACTCCCTCAATAGCCAAGACTTTATCACTGTAACTCTCTGGTAGAGTCATCAAAATATGCTCCATTACATCTTCATTTGTCAGAGTACCACCTTAATTTTTGATTTCATTTATTGCAATATCAACCCTCTGAAAATAGCTTGCAATGTCTTCACCTTCTTCCATTTTCAAGTTATCTTATCTACGCTTAACTGTTAGCTTCTTTGAAAATTTGACTCTATCATTTACTTCATAGATATCTTTCAACTTTTCCCAAACTTCATAAGCAGTGTCTAATGAAATAAATTTTGTCAGCTCAGTCTTAGATAAAGCACTATAGATTACATACCTTTCTTTTTCATTTTCGTCATAGGTGGAAATCTCATCTGCAGAAGGACCACTTTCCGACTCAACATATTGTCTCAACAACTTTCCAAGTCTTGTAACCAAGAGAGATCAAGTAACATCTCATCTACACTTTCCAAAAACTATAGTCAGATGCATCAAACACATGGATTTTCAATTTGTGCACCATCGGATCTACCTCAAGCGATTAAGCTCTTCTCTGAGGAACCAAAGCTCTAATACCAATTATTGAAATGCACAAGGCAACTAAGAGGGGGGGTGAATCAGTTGTCACCAATCACATTCAAAAAACTCAAAAAATTATTAACTCCATATCCACTTTAATTTGTTATTAAGTATGAGCATGAAGTGAAAATAACAAAAAGTAATATCAACACAAGAAACACTAGATTTCCATGGAAAACCCAATAAGGGAAAAACCACAGTGAGGATTAACTCACAATATAGAGTAATTGCAAAACTGACTACAAGAGGCTCACTACCCAAAATAGGACTTACTATCCAAATGGGAGGCTCACTACCTATAGATACATAAAGATAGAAATAAGAATGTTACATAGAGAACACTATCTCAATGCAATAGAAGATCCACCAAAACAACTTCCACACATCCACAACCTTGATAAGAGAATTGTAGACACCATCAGCTCATTGCTTTCAAGAGTCTGATAACACATTAAAGTTCTCGCTGCCTTAATTCACTTTCACACTATCTTCACATCTATCTACTTCTCATACTTGTGGCATAAAAACCTTAACATCTTTCCTTTTATTTATACCATCTTCAACATTAGAAACTTTCTCCAAGGTCGGCTACACACGCTTCATTTTACAAATTCAAATTAGGTCGGAAACTCAACATTCTTGCGGTGGATAAGAATGAGAGAGAACCAAACCAACACTTTACCAAAACCCAAAAATAACATCTCGGATCAATCACACACTTCCTTAATTGATACTTATGCTTTGCATGATGTGTAAACACTAGGTCGGCCAAACCTAATGAAAACACCAATGAGATTTGAAGTATACACTCCCGCAACAAGAAGATAACATGCAGACCACATAACATGCTTCACCAAACACTGGAACACATCTTAGATGCCTTCAAATTCATCCGTAGCTGCTGCAACAACCTACATACACAAAACACTTTCCATTAGTCCATTCAGATTGTACAGACACACACAGTAACTCTGAAACTAGTCTTTTGGAGCACCAAACCACAAACACCTTTGACAGAGCACATATAACACCATTACAAGCTTTCTTCCAGATCTGCAAGACCTAAAAAAAACTAGCGAAGGACTGCGGAGTAGATACATTTCTCCCAGTCCATAGACAAACAACTCTGCTAAACTAGTTCACAAACCAGTGAACACAACTTTCACTCTTCATCAAAACAAAAGCTATAATCTAGGATATAACACCCAAGGATTCCCATAAACAATACTTCAGATCCACACAAGCATAGGATCAACACAAAAGAAATGTGAAGCACATACTAGAGCATATTCTGAACACACACAATTCTGACTTCACTATTTATTAATTTTCTCAAAAGCACTTGGTAACTCATCATATCAGCACACCTGGAACACCATAAAGATAGCTCCATGTACTCACAATATTTCAACAGTATCTCAACTATACATGTGCCACCTGCAATCACTTTTTTTCCTTTCTCTGCAACAACCTATACTGTGTTGACATCAATGACAATATTAATGACAACACCACCATACTCATTCATACTTGCAATAGTAAGGTGTATCCCTTTACACTTTCACACTTATTTAGGGCTCCCTTAATTAATTGAGCTTAATTATTCCTTAATTGGCCCTTTAATTAATTTTCCAAGCCTACTTAATTACATTTTCTGAAGAGGAAACCCAACATTCATTAATGCCTAAACATAACACTTCTTATTGAGCAATGTGAGTCATAGGTTTAGGGACGTAGGACCCATTTTCCCATGGGAGAATGGGTCCTCCCTTGACCTTAGAACCTAAATTTAAATTATGTTTTTGGTGGAATTTTAACATATTCAAATCTATGATTCAATGTCGGCTTGTGATATTTGAATTTTAGGAAATTAGGGATACATATCTATAAATATAAGGTTATTTCACTAAGTTTCATCTAAGCAATCTAAGAGTTTTAATGAAAGTTTTCAAGATATAAAGTTGTGATCAAAGGAATTCAAGAGCAGATTTATTAGAGCTTTATTGCAACAATCAAGATCCAATTTTCATGTCAAAGTCTTCTTGCATATGCATGTTTTTGGAGCTAACATTGTGATGTAGGTTTCATAATCAAATAAAGCATTCAGAGCACTATTTCAAGAAAGATTCAAAGTTCAAGATCCACATCCATTGAAGCCATTTCATGCAAAATGTAGACTTTTATTCCAAGTATTGTTCAAGGGTTTATTGAGTAGTAACATTACTTTGTTCATTCTTTATTCCCTCTTTCATGCTTTTATTCATTTCAAGGTTTGATTACCAAAGTGGGGTTTGACCAAGGAAAACTCCCATTCACCAAAAACAAATAATTTTCCCTTTCATGTTGTGTTTGTAGATCTAGGTGGAAGAAATCTTGAAGACCTCTTGGAGAGAAAATTTGAAGAAGTTGACAAAGTTGCAAAAGTTGTCATCTCACGAAAACTCATCTACAAAAATTATTTTTGACATTTCAACATTGCCACTTGGACAAATTGGAAGATTCAGATTTGTAGCAGAGGCTCATGAAATTTGTAGAAAAACCCTGATAGTGGACCCATTCTCCCCATGACGAATGAGTCCCAATCAGCCTTCAAAAACTCACTTTTGGTGATTGGTAAACACAAATTTTCCCTTCTCAGATTTGTAATTTAATTTCTAGTTCTGCTTATTTGAGTTTAATATTGCTATTTTATGTTTAATTTGGCATAATTGGGTTAGTTTACTATTTTTAGTTTTTCTCCCAAAAGTGCTTGGTGAACTTGACCCACGTCCTTCAGTCATAATGGAATCTGTAGATTCACATCTTGAGTTGACTCACCTAAGGGTTGTAATTCAATTCTTTGTGTGGATCTCATTTCTTAATGAAATGAGTGAGAAATAGGTCCCCTAAGTGGTTCAATATACCCCTATTTTGATAATCCACCTACTTTTTCACCCTATTTCATTTTGTTGAACCCAATTTTTGAGCATTGTATCTTTTTTATTTTGGAGTCCATTTCAACCCTAGATCTAGATTGTGCATTCATTTACATTGCATTGCATTGAATTGAATCTCATTTAGGGTTGCTTAAATTGCATTATTTTGCATCTCATTTAGGGTTTTAGGATTACATTTTTGCATTCTTTAAAATCTAAAAAATTCAAAAAAACTAGTCATTTTACAAAGCATTTACATAACATTACATCATCACTCATTTACATTTGAAAATTGAATTGAAATTGCATACCAAATTAGGTCTCCTAGTTTGTCATTTATCATTATTTTTCATTTGCATTTAGACCTCATTTTACAAAAAAATCAAACTACAACCACTTGTCTCAGTCTAGAATCTGAAAACCATAAGAATCAACTCAAAAAACTATAAATTCATTTTTCAAAACCCTCAACTAGGACCCATTTTCCCATGGGTGAATGAGTCCCTGATTAGGGATTTTCCCTGCATTTCTAGGCATCAAAATCTCCATTTCTATATTTAGTTTGTTGTTATAGTGTGTAGAATTTTTGTTATCTCAAATTGATCATATTTAGCTTCATTTGATAAATTCAGTGCATTGTGTGAATTTAAAATGACATTTAAAGGACATCATTTTCAGGTTTTTGCATAGCAGAATAAAAAAATTATCTTGTTTGAAATCTGAAAATTTCTTTTACATATTTGCATTGCATTTTACATTCTAGGTTATTTCATTGCATTTTTCCTCTTATCCATTTTGGGTGTATACTGAGTTTGTGAAACTTGTATGAGCTTCACAACTTGGTGTCTTATTTCTAATACTATCATGAGACGTAGTTCAAGACTCATGTCATCCCGTGATACACCATTCACCATGGATCTTTGGTTTTCTAACTCTATCACTCATTTGTTGGCACTTGTCAACCCACTATGGATCATAACTTTCATACCTCATTTCCAATGAATTCCCTACTCACAACTAATGTGCATGACGTCAAAATAATGGTTGTTGTGTCCCACAAGAGAACATAAGGAAGATCAATGAATAATTGAAATTTTTGCAATACTTTGTGAGATCCAAAAATATTGCTAGTAATGCCATTCCTGTCATGGGAATATAAGAAACATTCTTAAACATGCATAAGGAATAGAGTTTATATGTAGCCTGGTCCATATCATTAAAATTTTTTTTCCCTCTCCCCAACTAGCCAACCTTCAATAGCTTTCCTATGTATGAGAGAGATTCAATAAAAGAATACACAATTCCTAATGCATCCCTTCCTAAAAAAGGGAAAGGCGTGATGTTAAAAGATCCAATTGTTGAACATAATCACAATCACAGTGATTTTAATAGGAAAGGTGTCTTATTCCACAAAATAATGCCTCATAAGGATCCTAGGGTTACTTTAGATCCTTCACCTTCAAATCAATCAAATATCAAACCAAAGAAGAAACCACATCAACTTTACAAATCCAAGAAACAAAAGACGTTTGATCCTCTTGAGGGTTTATTAAAAATATCCAAGATCGAGAATTATTTCTAGACTCTTTTACATTGGGGATTAATTAAGCTACCTCTTGAACCTGAACAATTAACACCACAACAAAGTGATCAAAATGAACCATATTGTGCATATCATATATTTTTTGGACATCACATCGATAATTTTCATGGTTTACAAGAATTATTGAAGAAATTTAAATCCCCTAGGGATCCAATTTGACCAAATTACATGAACTTTGCTCCTTTCCATGTGATAGTTGTAAGATCATAGCATACTCACTATTGCATGCTTTACATTCATTGAAAATAATTTTCTTTATTGCAAGGAGCTCATTCTCATCACTCATATCGGCTCATCCTTGCCTTGCACTTAGTGGGGGCAAGGGGTTAGATGCCTAGTCCTAGTTTGGCACTTGACTTTGTCCCTTTGGCTAGTTGTCCACATTCCACATATATTGAACAATATTGGGATGTAGACCACTTGCTATAAGTTTAATTGCATGTGCCTTACTAGTCTTGTCTTTGTTTTCTTTTGCTTTGTGATTGTATGTGTGTAATGTGATCCCCCATATTGTTCTGTTTGATGTATCTCTTCATATTCATTCCTCTATTTGTATCTTCATTCTTCTATATTTTGTAAATAATCATCTTTTCTTTATCTTGTGTTTTCCTTTTGGGGATGACACAAGCATTGAGACATTGTCTCTTCCATGTGATCCTAAAAGATTTTTCTTTGTTTTCTCTCTCTATGTATCATTCTTCTAGTTCTACGAGTATTTGGGGAATGATGACGTTTCTGAACTCTATAACAACATTATAGAAAAGATATACTGACCCAAAATCTGTGGATCCCTTATATGTTTGAGATTTTATTTTGGGGGAAACACCTCTTATTTTTTTCATGATGCAGCTTCATTTGGAAACATATGACTTGGCATAGGGATTTTTGAATAAGCTCTTAGGTCTTCTTTATTTTTAGCATTGATTATTTTCTACTTTAAAGTAAATTTCTCATAGCATGGTGTTAGCAATTTCTTTAAAGTGGGGGCATACATTGGAATTATTATTTTTGAAATTTTTGACATTCCTTATGTTTCATTGTGTGATCTTCTTACTTCTTGCAATGCATCTTTTTCTTGGTGGTGTCATTGGGTTTGATGTCCTCCGGGAGTGTGCGTGTTGTTTGCATAGTGGACAATGAGTTCCGATTGTGAACATTTTTAGACAAACAGCTGAGGCATGTTTCCACATCGCGTTGGATGGTTGAGGCTTGATCCACCCTTTCTATTTTTACCCTTTCTATTTTTACCCTTTCTTTAAGTCTTTGATGTTGTATGATTGAGTATCTTGTCATTTCTGCATACATATGTTTTTATTTTCTACTTTATTGTGAGTTTGATGCAAGGTCATCCTCTCACTAAAGTGGGGGCTAAATGTAGTGACATAAAATGTATCCCTTTATATTTTCTCATTTGTTTGGGCCCTCATAGTTAAATTGGACTTAATTGTGCCTTAATTTAGTGTTTTAAGGTGTATCTCTTTTCACTTTCACACTTATTTAGGGCTCCCTTAATTAATTGAGCTTAATTATGCTTTAATTGGCCCTTTAATTCATTTTCCAAGCTTATTTAATTACATTTTCTGAAGAGGAAAGCTGACATTCATTAATTCCTAAACATAACACTTCTCATTGAGCAATGTGTGTCCTAAGATTAGGGACCTAGGACCCATTCACCCATGGGCGAATGGGTCCTCCCTTGACCTTAGGACCTAAATTTAAATTTTGTTTTTGGCAGTATTTTAACATATTCAAATATGTGATTCAATATCAGATTGTGAAATTTGAATTTTGGGAAATTAGGGATACATATCTATAAATATAAGGTTATTTCACTAAGTTTCATCTAAGCAATCTAAGAGTTTTCATGCAAGTTTTCAAGAGATAAAGTTGCGATCAAAGGAATTCAAGAGAAAATTTATTATAACTTTATTGCAACAATCAAGATCCAATTGTCATGTCAAAGTCTTCTTGCATCATGCATGTTTTTGGAGCTAACATTATGATGTAGGTTTCATAATCAAATCAAGCATTCAAAGCACTATTTCAAGCAAGCTTCAAAGTTCGAGATCCACATCCATTGAAGCCATTTCATGCAAGTTGTAGACTTTTATTCCAAGTATTATTCAAGGGTTTGTTTAGCAGTAACATTACTTTATTCTTAATTCCCTCTTTCATGATTTTATTCATTTCAAGGTTTGATTACCAAAACAAGGTTTGACCAAGGAGAACCCCCATTCACCAAAAACAAACATTTTTTTCCCTTTCATGTTGTGTTTGTAGACCTAGGTGGAAGAAAGCTTGAAGATCTCTTGAAGAGAAAATTTGAAGTTGAAAAAGTTGCAAAAGTTGTCATCTCACAGAAACTCATCTACAAAAATTATTTCTGACATTCTAACACTCCCACTTGGACAAATTGGAAGATTTAGATCTATAGCAGAGGCTTGTGAAAGTTGCAGAAAAACCCTGATAGTGGACCCATTCACCCCTGGATGAATGAGTCCTAGTCAACCTTCAGAAACTCACTTTTGGTGACTGGTAAACATAGTTCTTCCCTTCTCATATCTACAATTTAATTTCTGGTTCTACTTATTTTGAGTTTAATATTGTTGTTTTGAGTTTAATTTGGCATAATTGGGTTAGTTTACTATTTTTAGTTTTTCTCCCAAAAGTTCTTGGTGAACCTGACCCCCGTCCTTCAGTCATAAGTAAATCTACAGATTCACATCTTGAGTTGACTCATCTAAGGATTGTAACTCAATTCTTTTTGTGGATCTCATTTCCTAATGAGATGAGTGAGAAATAGGTCCTCTAAGTAGTTCATCATACCCCTATTTTGATATCCCACCTACTTTTTCACCCTATTCCATACGATAGCAAGAGAGTTAGGTGTGGATTTTAGTCACAAGTTTGTAGTTGTCTTTTCCAAGATGCCAAATGGTTATAGACATAATACACTTGCTTACATTGACATGTTTTTTAAAGCATATGATGCTTATTTGAGTTTAGTGAAAGAATAATTCAAGATTACAAGATTATAACAAGCTGATGCATTCCTTGACTTGATTGAGAGAGTGGGGAATTATTACCTTACAAAATTTTAATCCCCAAGTACAAGTTTTTCTTGTGATGACCATGTTTCTATTAGTAGTGTCATAGGGGAAATATGAGTATTAGTTAGAAAGCATAATAAGAGTGGTTAGAGCACAAATAATAAAAACTCATGAAAGATTGATCATATTAGCCCACACTCAATGAAATAGAATACAAAATGCTTCAAAGATTCAAATTAAAAGATATGAAATACAATTCAAACATAATTAAAACTAAAGAAACATGCAAATCTATAATCCCATTGGTGGATTATGCTCCAAATGTATGTGAATTTCTCTATTAAGCATAACCCATGATTGCAAAAGCTAAGATTGAAGATGTGATTAACATGATATTGATAAATGATTAAGATTGTGAATGATTTTGATGAGGAAATGATTTTTTTTATATATTTATAAATATCTAATCAATGATGGAGATTAAATTTGAAGATCGACGGTTGAGAGAAAATCAAGGAGATCAAAGAAAATCAAGGGTGGAGGATAAATGAGAGCCCAAAATATCCCTATATTCATGGAAAATTGGTTGAAGATATTAGAGGGAAAATATCTATTCAAATTAGAATTAGAATTATGAAATATTCTTTTTGGAGGGAATATGTTGTAAGGAAGCTAAGGTAGTGAAACAACTTCCTACACTAATCTTGAGAGGATGATAATGCAAAAATTTACAAATCTTTATAATAGTTACATAAACTTAAACATAAATAAACATAAATATCATGCATATCACAACACAATGATTTACCTGGGGAAAACCCTTTTAGGAGAAAAACCCCACACTGCAAAAGCCACCCAAAAAATTATTCAAAAATAACAAAGATTACAATATACTTGTAGAGTAAGCCTCTCATAGGAGTATCGCCAACCAGAAATCCAGAGGCAACACGATCGCTATTAGGCTCTCATAATACATCATAATACACAATCATAATACAATATGCTCATAAAATAGGGTTGTCTTCTAGGGAAAGTAAATCCAACAAAATATCTACCATCAAATTTGAGACCTAATGATGACCAGTCCAAATTTACAATAATAAAATATACATAAAATTTGGCTTTTAGAGGTGCCGCCCTTGAGCCCCCGTTGGGGCGTGCAACCCTCAGAACCTCCACTAGGGGGATGATCCCCTTGGACCCCTCATGGGGTACTCCCCCCCCTCTGCGCCCCCCATGCTTACCTATCAATAGTAAACCTTATATGTAATTTCAAGGTTAAGCCAAATTTTCCCAAAAAATCTCCCACTTGTTGAACAACTTGCAAGAGCAATGGGAAGGGCTGATATAAACATCATCTCTTAATTGTTAGGGGCCGAAAGGCCCATAGAATCCAAACACCATATGAACTTCCCTATGCTCATAGGCTTAATTAAATAATTAATAACATTTATCAAATTCTCTACCTTACCTAGCTTCACTTTGCCATCTTTGACTATATCTCTAACAAAATGATACTGTACATCAATGTGCTTGGTCATGGCATGAAATATCAGGTTCTTAGCTAGACATATCACACTCTAAATGTCACAATAAATTGTCACCACACCTTTTTTTATTCCAATACCTGAAAAAAGTCTCTTAAGCCAAATGAATTCTTTACAAGCATGAGTAGCTATCATATACTCAGCTTCAATAGTGGAAAAAACAACCACAACTTGTAGCTTACTCATCCAACTATACCACCAAATAAAGTAAACACATAAGCATTAGTGGATTGGCTGCTATCAACATCACCTACCCATTTTGAATCCACATAACCATTAATATCAAGGGAAATCTCATCTTCAATCAAATTGCTATGATAACACAAGGAATACTCTGAGGCACCACACAAATATTTGAAGAATATTTTAACTACATCCCAGTGAACTCTACCAGGATTAAACATATATTTGGAAAGAACTCCCACTGCTTGGGCAATGCTTGGTCTATTACAAACCATAACATACATAAAACTTCCAATTGAACTCTGGTAAGGCATTCTACTCATGTCTTCCATCTCTGGTGGGGATATTGGATAGTCTATAATAGATAACTTTGTTCTAGCTAAAAAGGAGCATACAATGGTCTACAATCCTGAATGTCAAACCTCTATAAAATTGAATTGACATACTTACTCTAGAAAAACCATAGATTTCTATTCACTCTATCTCTTTTGATTTCTATCCCAAGAATGTGTCTAGCTACACCAAGATCTTTCATTTTAAATTTGATAGCAAGTTGAGAATTCAGTTTTGAAATCATATCTTTTCCTTTACCAATAAATCACATATCATCAACATATAATGCAATAAATAGGAAAAAATCGCCATCAATTTTATAATAAACACAATGATCTGATTTAGAACGCTCAAATCCAAAGCTCAACACATATGTATCAAATTTTGGGTATCACATCCTAGTACTCTGTTTTAGGCCATACAAAGATTTCTTTAATTTGCAAACCAATTTACTTTTACCTTTCACCACATAGTGCTCTAACTTTGTCATATAAATATCATCCTCCGAGTCACCATGAAGGAAGGCAGTTTTCACATCCATTTTCTCAACCTCTAAATCATAAGAAAAAACAATAGAAAGAGAAAATCTAATGGATGTCATTTTTGCAACATGAAAAAATATCTCACCATAATCAACACCCTCAACTTGAGAGTAACCTTTTGCAACCAACCTTGCTTTGTACTTCTCAATACCTCCATATGAATCAATATTTTTCTTGAATACCCATTTGCAACCAATAGGTTTTCTTCCTTCAAGAAATGTTACAAGATCTCATGTATCATTCTTTTTCAAATCTGTCATTTCTTCATCCATAACAATCTTCCAGGATTTTGCATCATTCATACCTAATGCCTTTTCTACCAATCTGGGTTCATCCATGTTATTATTCAAAGAAAAAATACATCTCTAATAATCAGGTGAATAAATTTTAGGTGGTTGTCTATGCCTTGTAGGCCTAAAAACAAGCTGAGTTGGAGGTTCTTCCTCCTCTTTTGAAGATTCAAAGCTAGACGAGCTCTTCTCAACTTCTTGTCTATCCATGGGCCTTGATTCAAATTTCTTAGGTGTAGAAGGAAATTGAATCACATCTTCCTTCTTACTTTGTTTTGGATATAATGTAATAGAAGAAGGCTTAGTTTCTCTAAAAATAACACTTCTACTATATATTACCTTTTGTGCAACATGTTCCCAAAGTTTGTATCCTTTCACACCATAACTGTATCTAATGGAGATACATTTCACAACCTTGTTCTCCAACTTTGTTCACTTCTCCTTTGGCACATGCACATATTCCTTACAATAAAAAACTCTAAGATGTCTAAATGAAGGCTTGTGACCCAACCATACCTCTATAGGCATCTTATCAACAAGAGCTCATGTAGGAGACCTGTAAATCAGGTAACAGGCAATGGAAACAACATCAACCCAAAACCTTTTTTGTAGACCAACATCACTCAACATACTCCTAGCCTTCTCCATTAGAGTCCCGTTCATTATATATGCAACTCCATTATGTTGTGGGAAATAAAAAATTATCTTTTGTCTATGAATACCACAATCTTTACAAAATCTAACAAAATTGCTAGAGAAAAATTCACCACCATTATTAGTCCTCAAACATTTTATTTTCTTTCTAGCCTACAACTCAACCATTTCTTTAAATTTTTTAAACCAATTGAAAACTTTAGATTTAATCTTTAGAAAATACACCCATTTCCTTATACTATAATCATCAATAAATGAAACATAATATGTGGATTTTCCAATTGAAGGAACATCTATAGGACCACACACATTAGAATGAATACAATCTAATACACCACAATTTTTATGAGAACTCGAGTAAAAATGAACATGGTTTTTTTTTCCATAAATGCAATGCTCACAAAAATCAAATTCAAGATTACAATTAGACAAACCTTCAACAAGGTTTTTATTTTTCAAGGTCCTTAGACCCTTTTCTCCAATGTGGCCAAGTCTCTTGTGCCATAACTTAGTTTTCTCTATAGGTAACTTTGATTCAAAAGAAAGAGCACCCTTGGGTACCCAAAAGCCATGACCATCTTCTAAAGATGAAACCCTCACCTCTTCCAAAAAAATTCTTTTCACAAAAGTACTATTGCACTTAGTGATGGATCCACCAAGCTTATACAATGTGCCATATCTGATACCTCTAGCAATCACCATAGAACCTCTAACCATCTTGCATTCTGAATCAAAAAACACTACCTGCACACCTAAATCTATTAGTTTTCTCACAAATAACAAATTTTGTGCTAATTCAAGGATATGCAACACACCATTAATAATTTTTATCCTACCATTAGGAACCTTGATTTTAACTTTACCATAACCAAAAATATTTAAATAAGAATCATCATCCAAGTACACCTTACCTCCATCAAATTATTCATATTCAAAAATCCCATCTCTATTAAAGGTCATATGGGAAGATGCACCTAAGTAAATTAACCATGTATCCTTGCCCGCACGAGTTGCCAACACTACAATGAATGTATCACCATCTTTCTTTTTGGAATTATAATCATAATCAAATCTCTTCTTTTTCTTCTTCTTTTCTTCTTTGTAGTCCTTATGAATATGCCCAGGCTTACCGTAGTTCCAACAAATAACATTGGACTTTCCAAGAGATTTGGATCTCCACTTGGACTTGGATTTATCACGCTTCTAAATCTTCTTTCCTTATTCCTTAGGTCTTCCATGAAAATTTAGGGCCTCCTTGGCACTGATGGACACCCTCCTCCTCATCTCTTAAGAAAGCAAAGATCCCACCATATCTTTAGTCTTTAATATAACATGTAAGTACTCCCAATAGCCATAACAAGCGAATCCCATGAATCAAGCAATGAATAAAGAAAGATCTGACATTTCTCCTCCTCATCCATTTTGATACCAACTAAAGACAATATAGGCACCAACATATTGAATGCTTCTAGGTGGTCTGTAATTGTCCACCATTTTCCATTCTCAAGGAATACAATTTCTTCCTCAAGAAAATATTGTTCACTAAATATTTGGATTGATACATCTCACCAAGTTTATTCCATAGTTTGTGTGCAGATGTCTCTTCATGGATATTGATTCAAATAGTCTACCAAGCACAATCTAATTAGAACCTTGGCTTTACAATCCATAACATCATATTGAGTATGTTGGTTCCCAAATCTATAGATTGTTAAACCCTAAAAGTATGCCAAGCTTTATGATCAGGCTCAAAAAGTGATATGGACAACAAACATAATCAACCAGGATGGTTGGAATTCCTTGCTCTTCAGGCTCTGCTATGCCTAGGTGGGTGTACCCTTATCACCAGTAATTGTTTGTTCTTTGGGAGTGATTGGTGGTAACTAAGCAGATTAAAACCTTATACTAATTTGGAGAGTTTGTGTGATTCACAATTTTTCAATTAAATCATCCTCATGTGATCACAAATTTTTAATTAAATCATTTTCTCTAAATCTATTTCATAATGGCATGAGGTTTTGAAATAGATAGTAAAAATATAGAGCTAACTTCTACTCTACTCCTACAACAAAAAAATAGAATGCATGAATGAAATTTTATGAAATATGGTTTTAGAATGGAGATGATCAGTGCCTTCTTCTTGTTGGGCAATGGAGTCAAAATATGGACTGATATGTGTCCTCCTTTTGGTTATAAATCTAGTTATTTGGCACTTAGATATTTATGACTAACACAAATGTGCAATGAAGTAATTATGAGACTCTTCTTATTGATCCAAATGATTTTCCAAGTTACTATGATTTATTTAAAATAATTTAATTCTTACTTGAAGAAACTAGATAAATGAACCACACAAAACATGAATGTGCTTTGACAAAACAAATATATACTTGATACAATTGACTTGAATAACAAAGAAAGATCAAACTAGATACAACCACATAATTATATACAATAATTTCAACAAACAATTGAAACCAAACTTTGGCCACCAAATTTTAACTTCATTTCCATTGATCTGCTTCAAAAGATTTTACAATGTATACCAAAATTCTCTTTTTCTCTCTATTTTTTTAATCGATCATGGTATCCTTATAGATAGATGAAGGAAGTGACAAGATTTAGACCATTACAAATTTTCAACAACCCATCTAGTGCAATTTTTCAGTACATTGATTATCTTTTGCAACTGAAATATTTAATTTTAACTTCCTTTGTCTTTACATCCCCATGAAAAATTAATTTTAATGATTATTATTATCCCTCTTTTGCCAAAAAATTCACATTTACATTTACTCAATTCCTTTGGTGGAAATTTTTCACTTCTCAGTGAAAACATTTTACATCAGCAGTAAAATTTATATTTCCCCAAAATAAATTCAATATTGTGATTTTAATAAAATTCCTCTCAGTATAAAATTATTCACCATATTTTATTGTAATTAAATTTTGTTTATGGCTTCACCGCAATATCGCATTGGTTTTCAGGATTTATGACTTGGCATTTTTGGGGATGCAAGAAATGCCTTGGGTCACCTACTCTTTCTTTGTGGGTATGGTAGCATTTCTTCTCATTGCCTTCTTCACTCAAAATAGCAACCTAGATCGCAGCTCCATAGGCAACAACCTCATCAGGATTTATGCTCTTGCAGAGCTCCTTACCATTGAAGAAGTCTTGCAACAAGGATTGGACCTTGGAAAATCTAGTTGACCTTCATACAAAGAATCAATCTCAATGGTGTTCTAAGTAGTGGGTGAGAGGGTCCTCTTCACCCGCTTACAAGAAATTCTCAACCTCCTTAGGGATCTTGCACTGCTAGTAATATATTTCTCATACTTTCGATCAAAATGCCCCAAAGTGATGTTATCACATGGAATGCTATGATTAACGAATGTGCACAAAATGGAGATGATGTAAAGGATTTTTAAAACTCTCAAGCAATTTCTATTGGCAGGTGTAAGGCCAAATTTCAACAACCATTGCCAGTATTTGCTTTATGTGAGCTGAGGTGAAAGCATCCACAAGGTACGTGAGTTGTTTGAGAGGCCACCACATAAAATTCCATTGCATGAAACACAGTGCTTACAGAACCTGAACGAAATGAATTTGGTGAAGGGGCATGAGAAACTTCATGCAAAATATAATATAGAAGACAATGGTCAAGCTAAATCCTGCCACCTTTATTTACATCCTCTTGCCTATGTGGAAATAGGAGCTAGCATAAACGACAGATTCTCTATTAGATGTTGTAGCAATGTCTGCCTATTAAAGCGATGGAAAAATTTCAAGGTGCAGGTTTTCATGTGAACCGTTTGTCAGAATGCCTCAAGAGATACTCTCTTGTGCAATGCAATGTTTGTAGGATTTGCATAAAATAGATTGACATAAGCAAAAAATGAGGAAGCACATACATGGTTCATGAGTTGTTTGACATAATGGCTCAAAATAATGCTTCATAAGAGATTTTTATCTCGTGGAAAGCAATGATTGAAGGATCTACACTTAATGGGTTTTATGTAAAACAAATGCAATTTGAAAATGTAAGGAAGATTTAGATTGAGAAGAAGATGATGATTTGGACCGAGAACTTCCACTTTCTAATGATTCACTTTCCTTACTATGGTTATATCTTGAAAACTCATTTTCCATGGAACAGGCTTTCAAATGCATCTTGACCTTGACTCAAACTATCCCTTGATGATTCAAAAATACTTGGAATAAGCATTTCCAGTAAAGAGCTTTCTAAAGAGTCACCAAAACAATTGCTAAAGTCCATTAAGTTGTTTTCATCCATGACTCCAACAATAGGACAAGCATGAATATAGACTTCTTAAACTTGAATAGAGGACTTGTCTTGGACTAATGGTGGCCTATGTTTTTCCTCTTTTGGTTTTTGAGGAAGAGTTTTAAAAAAAAAATCAATGCCATCCAATTCAATCACTCTGTCAAACACTTCTTAAAGGTCTCTTCTCCATAATCATTCTGAGCACAAACCTTAATAATCGAATTTCATGACACCTTATCTCATACAATTATTCCAAAAAATCCAAAATGCATCCTAAACTAAAGTGGGTAGCCATTGGAATTTGCTATTTGACATTTTACACTATGACCAAAATAAGTCAAGTAGCCCCCAAAATCATCCTAGAAAACTGATCAAACATTCTCCTGGAGCCACAAAAATGTATTGATATGTTGATTGATGATATGGGAGAAAGGTTTCCAAATGGTTTGCATGAATCCATCAATATTGCAAGATATTAATGCCCAAAGTTGCTCACCTACTATTACTGAAACTGCACCTGTAAAAAACCAACTAGAAATCACCAATTCACCACCTTGAAAAAATAATAGATCTCTTCCTGGGAAGCTGCCACTAGGAAAATTAGTTCATTTAAGTCCAATGAACACGAGTGCAGAATGAATTTTCACCAATCCACTTCCTTCACAAAGTATTAAAAGTCAAAGTTGACCCCTTTAAAACCTTCTAGAAATGTAGACATCAAAATTGTGAAAACTCCATTTACTTTTGACTTTGAAAAAATATCAAACAAGGTACTGGGGCTCAAAAAATAGAAATGGAAGCACATTAACATGGGGAAAATTAAAATAACAGAAAGGTTAGATAGATTTCTTTCCCCAGCCAATTGGTATGATTTAGGGAAAATTTTGGTGTCTGAGATTATGCGAGTCTCCCACTCTGACCATTTTTCCATTTGTTTGTCCATCGACACAAGGAATTAGGTTAGACCCCAAAAGGCCTCTTTTAAATTTGAAAGAATGTGGTTCCGTCATCCTCATTTTACTCCCCTTTTAAACCAATGGTGGAATTCTACTCCTTTTATTGAGGGATCAAGAATTTTTTCAGTTAGCAAATAAACTGAAGTATGTTAAAAATCAGATAAAGCTTCGGAATGTTAATGCCTTCAAAAATATATTTGAGTAAAAGGAAAGGGTATTTAAGGAATTATCAGATATCAATGATAAATTAATTAGTCAAGTATTAGATGCAAATTTATATGAGAAGCAAAAGTCTTTACAAGATGAATGGGAAGAGTTAGTGGCAAGGGAGGAAATATATTGGAAGTAGAAGTCTCGGGAGTTGTGGTTGAAGGAGGGTGATAGAAATATAAAATTATTTCATGCTTCTACGTAGATAAAAAAGGCACACAATTCTATTTTCAGAATTCAAGATGCAATATCAGGCCAAGAATTAGTAAAAGAGGAGGAAATCCAACAAGAAGCTATAAGGTTATTTTCATCTCTTCTGTCAGTCCCATATATTATCCTTGCATCAACTTCTTTTGAAATAGTTGAATTATTGGATTCCATTCTAGAACTGATAATGAGAGAGGATAATGATAATATTTTGAAACCTTTTACTTTGGATGAAGTAAGAAGTGTGGTGTTTTCCATGTAGCTTGATAAAACCCCTGGTCTAGATGGGTTTACAACTTTGTTCTTTCAAAAATGCTGGGATTTTGTTGGCATTGATGTTCTCCTTGTGCTAGAAGAATCAAGAAGGACAAGGATAGTTCTAAAACAATTTAACACAACACACATTGCTCTGATTCCAAAAGTAAAGAACCCAAAGTCTTTTGTTGAGTTTAGGCCAATCTCTTTATGCAATACAATATACAAATTTTTTACCAAAGCTATTTATCTACAGATTCAACCACTTATCTCCAAACTAATATCAGTAGAACAAGGTGGTTTTTTTCTCAGAAGGGAAACATCAAAAGGTGCTATAGTGGCTCATGAAGTGCTACATTCTATCAAAACTTTCAGTATTCCCTCCTTCGATATTAAGTTGGATATGATGAAGGCTTATGATAGAGTGTATTTGGAATTTGTAATACAGGTGCTTAAGAAGTTTGGCTTTAGCAATAAATGGTGCAAGTGGATACTTTCTTGTCTTTCTGGAGAAAATATTTTGGTGCTAATCAATGGATCTCTCGTTGGATGTTTTGGATCATCTCAAGGAGTGAGACAAGGAGATCCATTGTCCCCTTTACTCTTCATTCTTATGGCGGAAGCACTCAACAGATCAATTCACAAGGCTCAGCTACAAGGCTTATGGCATGGGGTCACACTACCTAACACCAATATTTAAGCTACTCATTTCCTTTTTGTAGATGACACTTTGCTGATTGGTAAGGAATCTTTGACAGAAGCAAAACAAGTTAAATCTTTGCTGGAAAAGTATTCTTTAGCATCAGGGAAAAAAATCAGTGCAGCTAAATCAAAGGTATATGTTTTTAACACCAAACCAGAAATAGCAAGAAATTTGGTTTCAATCCTAGGTTCCAAAGAGCAGAACTCCCTTATTCATATTTGGGCATACCATTTTTTATGGGATCCAATAAGTATTATTTTTGGAATAAGATTTTAGATAGAATAAGAGCAAGAATACTTGTTTGGAAAGCGATATGGCTTACACTAGCTGACATAATTCTATTGGTTAAATCTATTCTAGCTTCTATTCCAAATTATTTTCTGGTAGTTTTGCAAGCTCCAAAATGTGTTATTCATAAAATTGAAAAGCTAATAAGAGAATTTCTCTGGAAAGGAAACTTAGATAAAAGGAAGCTCTCTCTTGTTTCTTTGGAAAATATGTGCTCTCATAAGAAAAGTGGTGAAGTGGGGTCTCATAATCTGTCAACAAGGAACATGGCTCTAGGGGCTAAATTGGTTTGGAAAATGTATGATAAACCAGATTTGAAATGGTGCAAGGTGATGCAAAGAAAATATTTGGATAATGATAATCCATCTAGGATCTTTACAATTTCTAATCCCATAGGAGGATCTACTATGTGGAACTTCATTTTTCCTTGCCAAGATGTTATATGCCCTTTTCTGTCATGGGAAGTTCATAATGGTGAACAAGTTTTGTTTTGGAAAGAATCTTGGAATGGTTTGCCTCCTATCATCTTGAATCTGGATTTACAATTAGCTGAAAATATTCTATCACAAAGCTGGGGAGTGTTTTTAAAGGATTATATTGCTGCCTCTGACCCTATGATAGGTTTGGTTAAGTGGAAGGACTTAACGAATACCCCTATACCAGTTGATCAAAAGAAATTGTTATCAGATATGTTGAAGAGTAGGAACATCTACCTCTCTCGCTCTCTGGCTAAATTGTTGTGGGAACCTTCTAAAAATGGCTTGAATATAGTTAAGCAAGGGTACAAAGAAATCATTGCTCAAGCATCTCAGTTTCAATCCCATAGAGCCTTTTCCTTTTGTTGGAATTCAACACAAATTCCAAAGGCAAGTAGTTTTTCTTGGCTAGCCTTGAAGAAAAGGATTTTGACAAGTGATTGATTGGAGAAATTTGGTATTACAAGAGCCTTTAGATGTGTTTTATGTAAAGAAAAAGATGAAACAGTTGATCATCTATTTGTCGTTTTCCTAGTGGCTTATGAGGTATGGACTTTCATTATGGGGAAACTAAATGTTTCTTTCCCATTGCCTAATTCTCTTTGGGATATGTTTACCAGCTAGCCAGTCCTTCATAAATCCGCATTGTTTACATGTATA
>VDFB02117560.1:0-18036 GCA_007258455.2 Sequoia sempervirens
AGAATTGCTATCACAACTCACTCATACACACTTCTGCTCTTATGATTTGTGGCTCACTTTTGCCACATTACATCACACTATTGTACAATTTTTCACAACTCAACTTGCTTTTATACCACCCTCAACCTTAGAAACTTTCTCCAAGGTCGGCCACAAATTCCTTATTTCATAAATTCAAAATAGGTCGGCAACTCAAAATTCCCATAGTGGAAAGGAATATGAGTGGATCAATAAAAACATTTTTTTTAAGATAAAAAATAATATCTTGAAACAATCACATGCTTCCTTAAATTAATTTTATTCTTCGAATGAAGTGTAAACACCATGTCGACCAAACCTAATGAAAACACAAATGAAAATTTATGTACACACTTCCCATCAAGAAGATGACTTGCATATGCCAAAAAACATTTCCTTATACATGAGAGTACATCTTAGAATCTTCTAGATACATCTGTAGCAAAAAAACAAACTTCAATCACTGAACACCTTTCACTAGTCCAAACTGACTGTATAAACTCACACTGAAATACTAAAACATGGCTTTTGGATCACTAATCTTCAAACCTCTTTGCTAGAGCATAGAAAAGACCTTCAAAAGACATATTCCAGATCTGCAAGATTTGAAGCAAAATAGAGAAGTACTGCAAAGCAACAATATTTCTTCCAGTCCACAGAAGACCAACTCTACCAGATGAGTTCACATACTGATGAAGGTAACTTTCACGTACCATCAAACCAGAAGCTAAAACTTAGGAGGTATCACCATGAGATCACCATCATCAAACCTTCAAATCCACACAAGCATAGGATCAACATAGGAGAAATGTGAAGCACATACCAAAGCACATTCTAAACATTCGCAACACACTGACTTATCTTCTTTATTAATTTTCTCAAAAGCATTTAGAAACTCATCAAACCAACACATTTGAAACACTATAAAGATAGCTCCATGTACTCACAACATGTCAAGAGCATGTCAACCATACATGTACAATCTACAACATACTAAATTGTGTTGACATCAATGACAACATTAATGACAACACCACCAAAAATTTCTCAAACTTGTAACAATCTACCCCTTTTTTATTGATGGCAACACATGATGTGAAAAACCATCAAAGAAAAAAATTACACAATATCCTGAGAGAACATCTTCTCTTCTTCTACAACTATTTTTCAAATGAATTTATCTCCCCCTTTGACATCAATGGAAAAGATCAACAACACTGATTACTCCCCCTTAGAAGTACACTCATACTACAACAATGAAAACCTTTTCTACTCCCCCTGCGGAGTAGACCCATTTGTTAGTCCAGATAAATGAAGAATCTATGAATCCACTAGAATGATGTACCTTAATGTGAACCTAGTTAGGAGGGCCAATGACCCCAAACCTCTCCCTAAGATGCTTGAAAATATCCTTCGAAAGATCCTTAGTAAATATGCCTACAATTTGTTCCTTTGTGTTCACATACTCCAATCTAACTTCATTCTCCAACACTTTTTCTCTCAGAAAATGATACTTGATAGATATGTGTTTTTTCCTTGAATGCATAACCAGTTTCTTTGAAATGTTTATTGAACTTATATTGTCACAGAAAGTAGAAATAGGCTCAACACATACCACACCAATGTATTTCAGTGTTTGGTTCATCCACAAAACCTGTGTGCAACAAGATGTTGCAGCAATATATTCTACCTCTGCAATGGATAAAGAAACTGAGTCTTGCTTTTTACTCAACCATGAAACTAATCTTCTACCAAGAAAGAAAGCACCACCACTTGTACTCTTCTGTTCATCTACACATCCAACCCAATCAACATTAGTATAAGCACTTAGGATAAAATCATCACTCTTAGGATACCATAATCCATAATCTAGTGTACTTTTAAGATATCTAAATATCCTCTTTATAGTTGTAACATGTGCTTCTTTAGGATCTTCTTGGAATCTAGAAACTAAACATACTACATGAATAATATTCAATATAGTAGCAGTCAGATACAACAATTTTCCAATCATAGATTTGTATTTTCTCTAATTATTCTTAGTAGATTCATCATCTTTGCTTAGTTTACATCCAGTTACCATAGGAGTACAAACCATTTTGAAGTCATTCATTCCAAACTTCTTCAATAGTTCTTTTGCATACTTATATTGTGAAATAAATATCCCTTTATCAATTTGATTCACTTGTAGACCAAGGAAGAAATTCAATTCACCAATCATAGACATATCAAATTATTTTTGCATCTCTTCTACAAACCTTTAACACATGTCTTCATTTCCACCAAAAATGATATCATTGCTACCAAAACAACCACTATTAACATTTTACCTTTGCACTTTGAAGTAAAGATTTCTCGCTATCGTAGGAACCTTTGTTGAATCCTTTTTGTTTTTCTCGTGTATCTATCTTAGTCTTGCATACCAAGCTTCCAGGGAGCTTTCTTCATATAATTCCTTCTTAACTTACATAAACTATGTCCTGCTTGTCAAACAACCTAAACCCTTCGTGTTGCTCCATATATAATTTTTCCAATTCACTACTCACTTTAAATAATGACTTAACATCCATCCTATACACTTTGAAGTCCTTGGAAAATGCTAAAACATTCTAATAGGCTTCTGTATCTCTTAAGTATAGGGTAAATGTTTCTAGAAATATATACCTTCAACTTTTGAATATCCTTTGTATTACCCGGCCTTTGCCTTATTTCTTATAATCTCTTACCCACTTTCTATTTAGCTTTATTCCCTTTAAACACCCATTTTGTTTACAATCATGACTTTATTCATGTCTTAGGAACTAGTTCCCATGTTCTTGATTATTTTCTATTGCAAATCTCTTTTTATATAGCTCTCTATCCAATTTCTATATTCACATGCTTCACTTACAAATTTAGTTCAATTTTCGAGTAATAGACACAAATTTACCTTAGTCAGAATCCCCTACTTTGTCTCTACATCTCACCTTTATCTCCACTCATTTGATCTCTTTCAGAGTGATTCCTCTCTATACATGCTTTAGGAGGTTCTACAATAGGTTCTAGTTCATTTCTCTTCTTTCCATCATGTTCTTTCTTTCTCTTCACTTTTATCTCCAATTATCTGATCTTTCAGATGATTCTTCTATACATACTTAGGAGTGTTCACAATAGGTTCTAGTTCATTTTCTTCTTCTTCTTCTTCCACTTGTTCTTCTTTCTCTTCTTCTTCCTTCTCCTTATTTTCTTCAA
Source organism: Sequoia sempervirens (assembly GCA_007258455.2). Classification (NCBI taxonomy): domain Eukaryota; kingdom Viridiplantae; phylum Streptophyta; class Pinopsida; order Cupressales; family Cupressaceae; genus Sequoia; species Sequoia sempervirens. The sequence continues at coordinate 3,250 of VDFB02117560.1, forward strand.
AGTACATATCCATAAATGGGATCTGTCAGGGTTCCTTTCACTCTCCTCCTGTGTAGGTACATTGTATGTCTTCATCTACTTTCACATTAGCACTTTCAATAATCTTTCTCAATATTTTGTTAAAGCATTTGTATGATTTTCTAGTAGTAGAGTATCCAAGAAAAATTCCTTCATCACATCTAGCATCAAACTTTCCAAGATTTTCATCATCTCTTTTAAGATAGCATCTGCTTCCAAATACCTTGAAATACTTCATAGTAGGAGTCTTACCAGTCCATAACTCAAAAGGAGTCTTTGTGTTGTTGTATCTGATCTGAACTCTATTAAGAATATAAACAATAGTATTTATCACTTCTCTCCAATACACATCCAATACATTTGATTCTTTCATCATGGTTCTAGTAGCTTCCAGTACTGTCTGGTTTTTCCTTTTAACTACTCCATTCTGTTGAGCAGTTCTCGGGGTAGAAAACTATCTTCTTATGTCATGTTGCTCACATAATGCATTAAATTCTCAAGAAGTGAATTCTCCACCTCTATCAAATCTCAAACACTTGATTTTAAAATTTACTTCATTTTCTACTCTTTCTTTGAATACCTTAAATCTATCCAAATCCCAAGTCTTTTCACTGAGAAAAGAAATCCATGTCATTCAAGTATAATCATCAATAGGTAGCATGAAATACCTATCACCATTCAGGATTCCAGTTCTAGTCAGACCACATATCTATCGGTATGGATTAAATCTAGCATTTCGATAGTAGAGTACTCTTTTCCCTTATAGTTGCATCCTGTCTGTTTCCCCAATTAACAAATTCTACAAATAGAATTACCAGTTCTTATGATTTTAGGTAGCCCTCGAATAATATTCTTTGCACTGATCTTGATAAGGTTATCAAACTTTACATGTCCCATTCTTCGGTGCCATAACCAACTTTCACTGATTTGAGATACAAGACAATGACCACCAACTCCCTTCAGTTGGTAGATGTTTTCATGAGTTCTTCTAGCAGAAATCATAACTTCATTTTTGTAACCTTTTCTAATTTTACAGGTATTGTTTTGAAACACAAGTTTAAAACCATTGCTACACATCTAACCAACACTTAGAAGGTTATGCCTCAAACCCTTCACATAATATACATCATCAATATTGTGCACTTCATCAAAAATAATTGAACCTTTCCCACAGATCTTAGCTCCTAAATCATCATGAAACATAACTAAACCACCATCATATTTCTCAAGTTTTGTGAACTTACTCTTATCTCTGGTCATGTGATTAGAACATCCATTGTCGATTACCCAGTAGTCTTTATCCTGTCTTACATGAAAAGTAATAACCAGGGTACCTTCCATCTTATTCCTCTTATTCTCCAGAGCCTTCTTGCTTACACATCTTCTAGGGTTAGAAAATACAAATTCTTTCCAAAGCTAAGAATAAGAATTCACTATCATCAACCTCATTTTTATATTCATCATAAGAAATTCATGCTTCTTCTTTAACATAGTACAACTTCTTATATTTCTTATCCTTCCTATCATTATCCTTATAATCCTTTTTCTTCTTATGCATAGCTCTATTTGGACATCTTGAAGCATAATGAACAATATTACCACAACTAAAATATTTAAAGGGCAACATACCTTTATACTTTATGATGCCTTTCTTCAACTTCTTGGTGAAGTTTTCTTCCAACTCATCAACACCATCACTATCCGGTTCCTCTTCAATATTCAATGCATTAAATTTTGTTTATGTCTTTTCTTCTATCTTGTTTTCTTTCTATAGCTTTCCCAACTCAAATTCTTGCAAGGTGTTGAACAACTATTCCAATGTGTACTTCTTAGGATCATACACTTCTTCAATCACCAAGATCTTATCACTATAGCAATCTGGTAGTGTGATCAAGATCTTCTCAATTATGTCTTCATCTGATAATTTTCCTCCTTGATTTCTAACTTCATTTGTAGTTAGCTCAACCCTTTGAAAGAAACTTGTAAATTCTTCACCTTCTTCCATCTTCAGATTCACAAATATGCACTTTGCCGCTAGCTTCTTTGTCAATTTCAATCTATCATTTCCTTCATACATGTCTTCTAGCTTCTTCTAGACTTCATATGTAGTATCCAAAGAAAGAAATTTAGCTCACTTATTTTTATATAACCCACTGCAAATATCATACTTCGCCTTCTCATTTTCCTCATAAGAAAAGATCTCATCACAATAGTAAGACCACTAGACAAGTATGCATACTTTGTCTCAATAGCCTTCTAGGTCTTAAAACCAAGAGAGATAATATATCCTTTCATTTTTCCCTTCCAATCATTGTAGTCAGTTCCATCAAACATAGGGATCACCAACTTATGCACCATCAGATCTTCCTTAAGCAATTAAGCTCTATACCAAGGAACCAAAGGCTCTGATACCAATTGTTAAATAGGCACAAGAAAACTAAGAGGGGGGGTGAATCAGTTGTCACAAAATTCAAACTTAAAACTTCAATACTTATTAAATCCACAACCACACTATTATGTTATTAAGTAAGAGCATGAAACACAAATACCATAAATTAAATCAACACAATGAATGCTAGATTTTTAACATGGAAAACCCAATGATGAAAAAACCATGGTTAGGGTTAACTCATAGTATAAATATTATAAAATAGAGGCTCACTGCCAAGGGCTCACTACCCAGAAGAGGACTCACTATCCAAGTACAAAGGCTCATGGCCTACAAAAGGGACTCACTATCCACAAAAAGGACTAAATTTCCAACAAGAAGGCTCATTGCCTATAGATACAAAAGAGAACAAAAAGATCCACCACATCAATTAACACATTCGCAGGATTATAGAAACCTTTATCTCACTACCTTCAACACAATGAAGAACTGCTATCACAACTCACTCACACACACTTCTACTCTTATGATTTGTGGCTCACTTTTATCACTTTGCATCACACTATCATACAATTCTTCACAACTCGACTTGCATTTATACCACCCTCAACCTTAGAAACTTTCTCCAAGGTCGACCACAAATTCCTTATTTCATAAATTCAAAATAGGCTGACAACTTAAAATTCCTGTGATGGAAAGGAATAATAGTGGATCAATAATTTCTTTTTTTGAAGATAAAAAAGAATATCTTGAAATAATCACACGCTTCCTTAAATTAATTTTATTCTTCGAATGAAGTGTAAACACCAAGTTAGCCAAACCTAATCAAAACATAAATGAACATTGATGTACACACTTCCGAACAAGAAGATGGCATGCAGATGCCATGACACACTTCCTTATGCAACATAGTACATCTTAGAATCTTCCAAATACATCCGCAACAAATCTTCCAAATACAACGGCAACAAAACAACAAACTTCAATCATTGAACACCTTTCACTAGTCCAATCAGACTGTATAAACTCACACTGAAATACTAAAACATGACTTTTGGATCACTAATCTTCAAAACTCTTTGCTAGAGCACAAAAAATACCTTCACAAGACATATTCTAGATCCACAAGATCTGAAGAAAAATAGAGAAGGACTGTAGAGCAACAATATTTCTCTCAGTCCACAAAAGACTAACTCTACCATAACAGTTCACATACCGGTGAACATAACTTTCACGTACCATCAAACCAGAAGCTAAAAATCAGGAGGTATCACCATGAGATCACCATCATCAAACCTTTAGATCCACAAAAGCATAGGATCAACACAAGAGAAATGTGGTATAATTCCCACACTTTTACACACTAAATAACCTATCAAAATTGCAACATCTTTACTAATTTTGCAAATAGTTTTTTTTTGTTTACTTGAAAGAAAATAACAACTTAATTCACTACTTATAGCTATAGTAAATGATCACACTAGTTAGAAGCAAAGGTAGAAAATATTTACTATTGTTAGCAATAGGGACTACTAACTTGGGGTCGACTTAACGCACCTCTTACACACTCAAGCACTTCTTGTATTCCAACACATTGTGATATCCTCACTCCCAACACTTGTACCTACACGGTCTATAAGTCTTGGTGCACACATAAGTTTAATGATTTATTAGTACATGATATCCATAATAAGTGATATGATTACATAGCTACACAAGTCAAATGGAGGATTACAACATTGAGAGAGAAAGACAAGTCCCAAAGAAAGACTCAAAAAGACAGTCCTAAGGACTTGGCCTAATTCCTTAGGGGCTCGTCTTTGATGGCCTTGCCTATGTATATAATTTGCAGAGGAATCATAGTTTGACCTTTGAACCAACTCTTATCTGGTTGGTCAACCAGAGAGAGTGTGTTACCACTAGGTTAACAAGATGTCTTGACTTCAATTTCACTCATAAATAACTCACACCAATCCACACAATACTAAGATATAGAATTATTACCAAGTACTCGTACAAAAACTACATACTATAGGAGTGGGTACACAACCCTTTCTAGGGTCCATTACCCTAGACAGTTTCATGGTCGACTACCACCCACTTAGGTGAAGTCGTGGATCAAGCAACTTGTTAAGGGTATATTAACAAAACATGAGGTTTAAGCTTAATCTATGATATTTTGATAAGACCCCAATAATGCATACTACAAATTGAATTAAAAAAAATTAATACTCAACATGATGAATTCCCTTAAAATGGATAATAAGGAACACATTATTTAATTACATTTATCTCTTCCTAACATGCTATAAAACATAAAATTCAAAAGTAACAACTCAATAAGTTTTTGATCCGTTAAACACTATTAAAATCATAACAAGCACTTAAAATTCTCAATTAATAACTTGATACAAGGGATATGACAATATGATAAATATGGATATGAGTGAACCATATATAAATCAAGATTATTTAAATTAAGTAAAGAGGTAACTATTCAAGCTATAATAATAGTCTTATAATAAATCACCTATCATAAGACTCACTACTACCAAAGTATGCCACAATGAGTTTGTTTAATAGGCCTAAAGGATGAGTAAACAATAAATGTGCAAGTTGCTTCAATGAAATAACATACTTTCTTTTGGGTTCACAACAAAATGTATTAGTGATACTACCAACCTTTTTGGAAAGAAAATTATATGCATAGAATCAACTATATTGAGATTACGACTTTCCTATACTAATCTTTCTATCAATTTTTATTTGGTTTTCTTAGTCTTCTTTTGTTAAGGTCTTATCCCCAAAAACCAAGATTTAGTGAAGAATTATTCTAATGATTTATCTCAAGTGAGGTCATAATTTAGATAGAGGGCTAAGACGATCATCCAACACTTCTTGCTAAAACCTAATGATATTATTTAATTTGTTATATCTAATATATGAACAATAACATTTAATTTTAATAGCAAAACATATAATCTAGTTAGATATTGTATTACCCTCGTGTTCCTAATCAAACACATTTGGCATATTAAAGATTGAGACATCTCACATTTCGTATAATTTGTTTAAATTTTATTTCCTTCACTATTCTAAATGTGTGTGTGTGTATATATAGGTAAGTATCCATATTCATGATCCTTCTTGAGGGATTAGATATTACTAAATTAATCAAAGGTGATCTTGGACCTTGAAAAGTCATAAAATAATTTGTTTAACTTTCCTAAATCTGATTTAATTACTATTCCATTAATTCACCCTATCATTATTTTTATTAAATAAAATTTAATTTTTATTTATATTTCTTTCATTAAATTCCATATATATAATATAATTATTCATCCTTCATATTTATAAAAAAAATACTTATATGAATAAATATATTTACTTACATATATTCCATTTATTTTCTGATAAGGAAAAGATTAAGAACCCATTTAAAATAAACAAAAAGAGATGCCTTCCCTTTAAAAGGTAAAGTCACTAAATGTCTATTTTTATTCTACTTTAAATTAGTTTCATTCCCCACCCAAGGAAAGAGTTGTTTCTTTCTTCTTATTTTAGTTCATAGCGGTGGCGAGTATATCATTCTTGGGAATGCATTTAGCTGGCGACATTGACCAATCACATTTCACCATTTAACATGTGCTTATTTTTTGTATAGTTTGGTTGGAGGCTGGTACATATATTGAAAAGTGCTTTATCTATTTTCTATTTAGTTAAATTAGCTTTATAAATCATTTTTGTTTTAAAATTTGGGAAAATGCAAATGCATAAATTGATTAAATAAATTTAAGCAAAGGCATAGTTTAAAAGTTGGTGGCTAGAGGTATGTAATCCATGAATGCAGATTAAATGAATTAAAATATCAGGAAACTGTGAGCGCATAAATTGATTAAATAAAATTAAGCAAAGGCATAGTTTATCAAACTGGCGGGTAGACGTACGTAATGCATGAATAAAAATTAAATGCATTGAATGGCATCTAGCTCGAGGTGAAGGCGCTGGAATGGCTTGGAGGCCACACGTGGCCAGGGTATTTTGGTCATTTAATATAGAGTTAAGTTACTTGGTATGCATTTCTATTACTTTGCGTGTGTTGTTTTTGTCTTTTGTAAGCAGTGTTCTAAGGGAGAGTTTTAGTGACTGAGCAGGATATGTTATAGTTGCAGAGTCCAGACCCAGAAACGAGTTATTTGAGGTGATAATTTGGTAATTTTCAGAGTTTTGTTACATTAAAATGCTGGACAGTGAAAGACGAATTGCTTGAGGTCAGAAGAGGTAACTTTTCATTTTTTAGTCTATTTGATACAAGAAATGTGAAGGTTTCATCTGGCAGCTTGATAAGTGAAATCCTCTTGTTCATTTTTACTTCATGCATGTGAGTCAACAGTGTGTTGCTTTTAGCTATTCCATTGTCGTCAAAGCATAAAGGATAAAGGGGTTCTGTTAAAAGTCATGGTTGTTGTCCTCGTAGGCATAAATCCGTATATTAAACTACTTTTAGTATTATCTATTCGAATTTTTGAAATGTGAAGGTTTCATCTGTGTTTGATAGGTATTATGTAGAAATCCTCTTGTTCATTTTGCTTCATGCATGTGAGCCACTGTAGGTTGTATTTTTTTATTCTTTGCAAAGTGGTCCCATAAAGAGGGCTTTGGAACAAAATTGTAATCGCGATATGCGATAATGAGAGTTTTCAACAATGGAATTAAATGATGTGTTGCTTTGACCTTTTTTGCTATCATGAAAGCATAAAGGATAAAGGGATTCTGTTAAAAGTCGTGGTTGTTGTCCTCATAGGCATAAATGCAAACAATGAGAGCATAAAGAATACAGTAGAAACCTTTTTGCTGTCGGCAAGCATAAAAATTCTAGTGGATGTCGTCGTTACTATTTTTGTATGTTGGGGTTATAAAAAACTATGTCAAAAATGTTGTAGAATCAAATTACAGTCATTTATACCATGAAGCGGTTAAGTAATATTTCTTTTCTTTTTAATGCATTTGCATACAAGAAGTAAGTAGGGTTTCATAGTGCTTTAAAGAAATGTATACTTTGATTATATAAATTCATATTTTAAAACTACTTGCACTTAGTATTGTTTACTTGAATTTCTTGTTGAGATCTTGAGGGTTTCATCTGGCGTTTGATAGGGTAATGTGAAATCCTCTTGCTCATTTTACTTCATGCATGTGAGTAGGTGTGTTGCTTGAGCTTTTCCATTGTCATCAAAGCATAAAGAGATAGAGGGGATTCATTAAAAGTCATGGTTGTTATCCTCATAGGCATAAATCCATATATTGAACTACTTTTAGTATTATCTATCTGAATTTCTTGTTGAAATAAAGTTTCATCTGCATTTGATAGATATTATCTTAGAAATCTCTTGTTCATTTACTTCATGCATGTGAGCCACTGTGGGGATTTGTATTTTTTGATTGCTGAAATGGTCCCATAAAGAGGCTTTGGAACCAAATTTATATGATAATGTGCGATAATAGAGCTTTTCAATAATGAATTAAAACAATGTGTTGCTGAGCTTTTATTTGTCATGAAAGCATAAAGAGATAGAGGATCTTGTTAAAAGTCATGGTTGTTTTCATGTAGGCATAAATACAAAACCTAGCGGGGCATAAAGAATCTGATGAAACCTTTTTCCCTACCGGCAGAATATAAAAATTCACAATGAGATATGCGTTATTACACTATTTTTTTTGTATCTTAGGACTATAAAAACTATGTCAAAATGTTGTCAAATCCAAATTACAATGTTGCCATAGAGCAGTTAAGTAATATTGCTTGATAGAACAGTTTTAGGCTTCATGCAAAAGAGCAGTCAAATTCATTGCTAGAAGATTTGTGGTCCAAGAACCTGTCGCAATTAGTTTGTGTAGTTAATCTTATCTGCATTTATACTTGTGTCTCTTGAATCTAGAAAAATGCTTGCTAGTGTTTAAATGGTTTTTGCTATTAGTATCCATCGCAGTAGGAGTACTATATATTGCTATTCTTTTAGAAAAAAAAAGACATGGTTTTTGTTTTCTAATCAAAGCTTTTTACATGGTGCAATGCTTTTGGTTGGAAGAAAAGAGGTCATGTAGTGGCCCAGCTGTGGAAAATTCTTCAAGCAAGCAGTACAAGGTGAGTTTCTAGAATGAACCTTCTCCTTTGTTTACAATTGCATATAGTAGACAGAGAAAAAGGTTAGTTCAAGATTCTCACTATATTGATTGTACTTGTAATCATATCGTTGCTTTTTGTTACAAGGACAATCTTTGCAAATGGGTATTGTGAGTGGCATATGCTATATGGTTCATAAAATTTAAGCAGTTGGGGTTCAAAAGTAGTTCTTCATTTCAAAAAAATGAACCTTTTTACATTTTGAGAGTTTGATTTTGAATCCATATGCATACTTTGATTAAAACTACTGGCTAAAGGTGCATAATTCATTAATGCAAAATGAATGCATTTAATGGCATCTGACTAGAGGCGAGGCTGTTTGGATTGCTAATTAGTCTTTGAATATATAACAATTAAAAGAGATAAATAAGTATAATTATCCTTGGCCACATTTCACATTTTGACCTTTCAATCAAAGTCAATTAACAAAGTAGCAGTTAGACCTATAGAAGGTTCAAGGACTATGCTAGTAGAAAAACAAATTTTGGACAATGGCTAGACAATTTGTTGAGATTACTTTAGAAACTTTGAAGCGAATGCATTTTTCCTTCTGTTTGCTTTCATTGTACATCTTAAATGGAAGTTGGGTTTCACATTGTTGCAATGCATTTGGATACTTTGATTGTAAAATCATAGTTTAGATCATTTTAAGTGTTATCGATTCAAACCTTTCCTTGAAATACCAAGGATTCATCTGAATCTTGGAGGCAACGTACAGCTGTCTATAATTATCCTTGGCCACATTTCACATTTTGACATTTCAATCAAAGTCAATTAACAAAGTAGCAGTTAGAGCTAAAGAAAGTTGAAGGACTATGCTGATAGAAAACCATATTTTGGACAATGGCTAGACAACCTTTTGAAATTGTTGTACAAACTTTAAAGAAAATGCATTTTCCCTTCTGTTTACTCTCATTGTACATCTTAAATGGAACTTGGGTTTCGCATTGTTGCAATGCACTTGGATACTTTGATTGTAAAATCATAGTTTAGATCATTTTAAGTGTTATTGATTCAAATCTTTCCTTGAAATACGAAGGATTCACCTGAGTCTTGTAGGCAATGTACAGTTGTCCTATAAAGAGAGCTTTGGAACCAATGAGTTGTCATCAAGGATAGAGGAATACTGTCAAATATTGTGGTTTTTGTCTTCATAGGCACACATGCAAAATATGGAATCATATAGAAAGCAAGTTAACTCTTCAATAATCCCATGAAACATAGTCTTTGTATGCATCCATGCATACAGGTTTTCATGTATATATGTGTGCATGTAATTATGTATATATGAATGCATGTATCTATGTTGCCATGTATGTATGTGTGTATATAACAGATTACTGTTGCATTTGCTTTAAATGTTTTTTTGTGGATGGCGCCAGTTAGCCATCCAGTCATATTGTGGTTGTTGTGCATATTGCTTTTAAAGATATATGAACTCAATTTCGTGAGTTATATTTCATATTGGTAAATTGGCATTTATCTGTTTTTGGAACCCATAGGAGTGGCTTTGTGAATCGTGATTGTTTTAAAGTGCTTGTAAAAATGCAAATGCATAGCTTCATTGATGGCTATGTGCTTTCATGCATATATGAATATTTATAGGATTCATTGCTATCATGTAAAGGCCACATAAATATTCATTCCCCAGGCCCATGTAGTCATTTCAATAGGTGCATATATTAAGGGATCTATTGATACATGGAAATGTGCATCCATGGATACATGAATGCATATATAGTTGTAAGTGTGTGATCATGTATGTATGTGTCCATGTATATATGTACACATCCATGCATGTGTCTATGCATGTGTGCATTGAAGCATGTGTGGAGCTATGTTTCTATGAATAAATTTTATCCAGTTATCAGTGTCAATTAATAGACTAGCACCCGTACCTAGACAGTGTTCAAGGATTGTGCTGGTAGAAAACCGTATGCATATCAATATGTTAGAGAGCATGTATCTATGCATGGGTGTGTATAGATGCTAATTGTTCTAAATTTTGGTTGTGTGTGATTGCATTAAACAATTAAGAATAAGTGCTAGATAATTGAAGTAAAATGACCACATTCAGTTAGCAGATCAATTTTTCTCAGCCCTTTACATACTAACTGAGAGTTTTGAAGCTTTTGTTGTTCATTGGTAGTTTTTGAAGCTTAAATGTCATAGTATATGTAGCAATTTACCCAATAGCTCTATCATTCATGATGATTTAGGCAAGTTCATATTTCCTCATTCATCCTTGTATTGTCCCATATCTAAATAATTAGGCAATTGCTAGTTAGCCTTTAAGTACATAGCAATTCAAAGAAAGAAATGATTGCAATTAGCCTTGTGTACATTTGAACTATTAATCAAAGGCAATTAACAAACTAGCCCTAGAAAACCATGTCCGTGTTAATGTGTTGAATACCATGTATTTGTGCATGGGTGTATATGGATGCTATGAGTTGTGATTTCTACCATTATGTAGTAAACTACTTGTCATTTGTCTGATAGCCGGTAATAATACATTAGAATTCATAGTTCATAGCATCCAGATGCATTCAAGGACAAATGCTACAAATCAAGGTTGTTGGCATCGATAAGAAAGATGATGAGATACATCCAGTGTGTATGTCACAACATCTTATGAAGCAATGAATTCCTATCGAATCTGAGATGAAACCTTGGCATTTCAACAAAATTTGAATAAAAACAATACTAAAAAGTAGTTTAAAATCACAATTTATAATCAAAGTATACAATTGTAAAGCATATGGAAACCCTACTTGCATTTATTGTATCAAATAGACTAAAAAATGAAAAGCAATATTACTTAACTGCTCTATGGCAACATTGTAATTTGGATTCTACAACATTTTTGACATAGTTTTTAATAACCCCAAGATACAAAAGCAGTGTGACTGACATCATGGGAATTTTTATGCTTGCCGGTAGGGAAAAGGTCTCTACTGCATTCTCTATGCTCCCATTGTTTGCATTTATGACTACAAGGACAACAACCACGACTTTTAACAGAATCCCTCTATCCTTTATGCTTTCATGACAATGGAAAAGCTCAAAGCAACACACTGTCGACTCATTGTTCAAAAGCTATCATTATCGCACACGTTGACATAATTTTGGTTCCAAAGCCCTCTTTATGGGACCACTTTGCAGAAATAAAAAAAAATACAAACTCTGAGGGCTCACATGCATGAAGTAAAATGAACAAGAGTTTCTACATAATACCTATCAAGCCTTGAGATGAAACCTTCACATTTCAACAGAAATTAGAATAGATAATACTAAAATGGTTAATATGGTTATACTCTGAGGACAACAACCATGACTTTTTAACGGAACCCTCTATCCTTTGTAAGCACATTGGCCAGCTGAGGAAAAGAGGCTCAAAATAACATTAATAGGCTCTGTGCATGAAGTAAAAGTAGTTTAAAATCTGAGTTTGTACCTAGAGGACAATAACCACAACACCTTGAGAACCCCTCTACCCTTTGTGGCTGATGACCCACTGAAAATACAGCAACCTTTATTCCTCATAGCTCAAAAGCTCATTGCTCCTTACGTGTTTACATAATTTTGGTTCCAAAGCCCATCTTTATAAGGGACCCCGCTTTGTAATAGTCAATAGTATCACAGTTTCACAGGGGCTCTGCATGAGTAAAATGGACAGAGAGTTTCTGCATAATGCCTATAGCTGAGGATGAAACCTTTGCATTTCAACAAGAAGCTCGAATAAATAATACTAAAAGTAGCTTAAAATATGAATTTATAATCAAAGTATAACAATGTCTTAAAGCACTATGAAACCCTACTTGCATTCCTATTTGCATGTACCTGGTTTAAACATTTAATTATTGGTTCTTGATAATGGAATGAAATGAACTTGGACAAATGGAAATAGAATGACCCCATGGAATTGGAACATCAGTGTTTGCATGCCTTTAACATGATAGCAGATTTGTGTGCATGAGACTTATTTGAATATCAAATGTCATAGTGTATGTGGCATATTACCTAGTTGGCTTAACATGATAGCTTTCAAACAAGTTAATTCAGTGATCAATCAAGCTAATTGGCTGATGAATTAATTGTGTTTCATGGTTAGTCATAGCTAATTATTGGTCATCTTTATCCTCCAAATCAGTTAAATCAATGTTGCTTATTCACATTCACAGATACACAATCTTTCTAAACATTTTGCATGATTTTTATAGGAAAAAGAGCTTTAGAACAGGATATGTACATTCATCTAAGGATCATAAGGCATAGATTTCTGACAGATATAATGGTTTGTAACGCTGTCATGAATATGCATACCAAATATAGAAGCACAAGCAAAAACATTTAAACTGTTTGACAGAATTCCTCGAAGAAATGTTGGCTCTTGGTGTGTAGTGATTGCAAATTATGTAAAGAAATATTTGTCAAAGAAGGCTTTTTGCAAACATTCAAGCAAATCAACTAAATAGCTGATCAAGTTAACTGTGAATGAAATTACTTGACTAATCAATGAAACTAGTTCATTGATAGATCAGTTTTCTTGAATAGTTAATTATAGTTAATTAATAAACATCTTTGTACAACAAATCAATTAAACCAATCATGGCCATTCATATGCAAAAAAAGGAATTCCTTGAAAAGGATTTATAGACAAGGAAGCAAATGCAATTGCTAGGTGTAAACCCGAATTGCAAAATCCTCGCCAACATTTTCCTTTCTGTTTCTTGGGCTACAAATATTCAATAGGCTATAGCTGTCCATATTAATATGTATATATGCATGCAACCATGGATATATGTATCTATGCAGCTTCCATACATGCATATTTAAGCATTTATGTATCCAGCTATGCATCTATTTATCTATCCATGTAACTATTTTTCTATGTATTCTTCTACCTATAGATGCATCCATGCATATATGTATCTGTGTTTCTATGTGCAAATGTATACAAGCATCTATCCATGTATGTGTCAATGTATCTATGAATACATCTATCCATAGATACATGTATCTATGCATCTATGGATACCATGATATATGTCCACATCCATGTATCTATGGATACATGTATCAAGTAGCTCGGTCCTAGGTCTTGACTCTGCAGCAACAACATCTCCTGTGACTAGACAGATCTGCAGAATAACAAAAAATGAAATGCTCAAAGTAATCACAATTCATCTCTAGTCACTAAAATCTATATTACATGATAAACAAGCAAGAACTTTTGAGTAGATTGAGGTCATGAACATTGAACCAATAATAGGATAGTCACCACAATATTTAAGTAAACCTATGGTGCAGACTCTCTTTTCCATTATCAATTTTATTCCCAATTTCGTCCATGAAGAACTTTGTCAACCTGTAGATCCTACTATTAGCCATCACTTTGATCCATGATTTCCATTTCTTTCATCAATGAATTCCATATCTTTGATCCATGAAGAACTTCTTCAACCTGTGCATCCATGAATTCTATATCGTTGAGGATATTCTTCATGGATGAAATTGGGAATACAATTGATAATGGAAAAGAGAGTGTTGAGCATAGGTTTACTTAAATGTTGTGGTGACTGTCATACTATTAGTTCAACGTTCATGACCTTTATCTACTAAAAAGTTCTTGCTCATTCATACCTTGTTAATTAAACTTGTGATATTGCATTGCATATGTCTCATGTTCTTCACCTTGAAATGTCCATACTGAAATACAGTAATAGAAAGTAATAAAGTAATTATAGTAATACAAAATAATTCCAATAAAAACTAATCAAGAGTAATACAAAATACTTTACAACACCTTGTGTGTTACAGCTGTCAGTGAGTTGTTGTTTTTACAACACCGTGTGTTTTACAATCTACAGTAGTCAAGAATTAAACAAAAATAGATAGTAATAAAGAGTGATAAAAAATATAGTAATAAACATTAATAAACAACAATACAAATTCTAAATTCATTCAACTGTAATGTTTCAAAAGACTAATGGAAACTCAAATTCAATGTTTTAGTTTCCATTTCTCATTTAACAAGTCTTTCCACATCCTAATCAGATTCACTCTTTACATTTTATTTCTTTACTTTTATGCCCTCATTGGAATGGCAGGGGAATCATACATGAAGCCACTGAATAACCCTTCCATGATTTGATGGAACTGGTGTGGGGTGATTTCATGAAAGCTCAAG
>VDFB02117561.1:0-24747 GCA_007258455.2 Sequoia sempervirens
GATATGAAAATTCCTTTCTCTATTTTATTAATCTGTAGCCCAAGAAAGAAATTCATCTCCCCAAACATAAAAAATTTCAAATTCTTTTTTTATTTCTTCTGCAAACATCTTGCACATACTTTCATCAACATACACAACTACAATAAAGATTTTGTCATTTTCAATCTTAAAGTATAAATTACTGTCTGCCATACCTTTGTTAAAACCTTGCTGAATTAAGTATCTGTCTAACCTTGCATACCAATCTCTAGGAGCTTTCTTCAACCCATATAAATCTTACTTCAATCTATACACCATATATGGTTGATTTGTTAACTAAAATCCTTTCGGTTGTTCCATATAGACATCCTCTAGCTCACCATTAAAAAATGCTGACTTGACATCCATCTAATAGACCTTAAAGTATTTATAAGTAGAAAATTTCAAGAACATCCTTAAAGCTTCCATTCTTGCTACTGGACCAAAGGTTTCCTAAAAATCTATGTCTTCTACTTGTGAGTAACCTTTACATACAAGCTCACTTTTTTTTTACCACTTCTCCATTCTCATTCAACTTATTTCTGAATACCAACTTTGATCTAATGATATTTTTATCTACTAGTCTTGGGACCAATTCCCAAGTCCAATTCTTCTTAATCAACAAAAGTTCTTCTTTCATTGCTTCCTTCCATTGTTCATCTTTACATGCTTCACTTACATTCTTCGGTTCTATCTCTGAAAGTAAACATAAATTCACTTCAACAGTAGCTTTGCTTCTAGTCAACACACCTTTTGCATTATCTCCAATAATTTGACTTTAAATTATTTTTCTATGCATATCTAGGTGTCCTAGGGGACATCACTAGAGCATCTTCTCTTTCATTCTATTCATCCTGCTTCTCTTACTCATCTTTTTCCTATTCTTCTACAATTTCTTATATTCTTGCACAGTCATGTTCATCAAATACATATCCATCAATGTTAATAGAATTCTTCATTGTCTCATCAACCTTCACATTCGCGCTTTCTACAATCTTTCTTAGTCTTTTATTGAAACATTTGTATTCCTTTCTTTTAGTAGATTATCCAAGAAAAATTCCTTCATCACTTCTTGCATAAAACTTTCCCAAAGTTTCTTCATCTCTTTTGATATAACATTTGCTTCCAAATATCTTGAAATATTCAATAGTAGGAATTCTTCCATGCCATATCTCATAGGGAGTCTTTGTACTATTTTCTCTTGCTTGAACTTGATTAAACACATAAATAGTAGTATGAATAGCTTCTTTCCAGTAAAATTTCGGTAAACTGGCCTCAATAATCATTGACCTAGCAACTTCTTGAATTGTTTTGTTTTTCCTTTCAACAAATCCATTATGGTAAGGAGTTCTCAAAGAAGATAACTGTATTTTTATTCCATGCACTTCACAAAACATATTAAACTCATGGGAGGTGAATTCTCCACCTCTATCAGATCTTAAGCATTTTATCTTCAAATTCACTTCATTTTCAACCATTTTTGTGAATTCCTTGAATCTATCTAATGCATCTTATTTCTCTCTAAGAAATGTAATCCATGTATATATAGAATAATCATCAATTAAAAGCATAAAGTACCTTTCACCAAGTAGACTTCTCACTCTTTTAGGACCACAAAGATCTGTATGAACTAAATCTAGTAGTCTATTAATAGAATGTTCCTTTGATCTATAATGATTTCTTGCTTTCTTTCCAAACTGACAATTCCTGCAAATAGCATTAATAGGCTTTGTATTTCTCAATAAATCTCTCATGGCCTGAATAACAATGATCCTTGTCAATTTATAAAAATTCATGTGACACATTCTCCTATGCCATAACCAACTGTCATTAATCTGAGTCATAAAGCATCGTCCATCAACACCCTTAAGTTGATAGATATTCCCTTCAAATTTCCTTCTTGTAGCAATCAATGTTTCAAATCCCTTCTGGATCTCAAATTTCTCATCCTTAAACACAAGATCATATCCTTTTCTATACATCTGAGCAAATCTCAACAAATTATGCTTTAAACCCTTAACATATTAAACATCATTAGTATGATGCTTGCCATCAAAACTTACTGAACCTATCCCACAAATTTTAGTACCAATGTCATCTCCAAACATAACCAATCCTCCATCATATTTCTCAAGCTTAAAAAACTTACTTTTATCACTAGTCATTTGATGTGAACAACCACTATAAACTACCCAATGATTTTTTCCTTGTTTAGCATGTAGGGCAAAGATAATCGTACCTTCATTTTTCTCCTTCTCTAGAGGGCTTTCCTTTACCTATTTTTCAGAATTAGTAGAAGTAGGTTCATTTGTAATCGCCAAGAACAAGCATTCATTGTCATTAGGATATTCATATTATGAATTCTCATCAGATATACTAGAATTCTCATTCACATAGTAAGCTTTGTTAATCTTCTTTCCTTTCTTTCCCTTCTCATATCTTTGTTTAGTCCTTTTAGCTCTTTGTAGACACTTTGTAGCATAATGATCTATTTCTCCACAACTAAAGCATTTAAAGGTAAACTTACCTTCATACTTACTGAAGCCTTTCCTCATTCTTCTTAAAAAGTGAGCTTCTATTTCATCAAATTTCTCTTCATCTAGATCTTCAACTTTTGTAGCTTTAAAGGAAATCTCTGATTTGCTTCCATTCCTTAGACTTGACTTCCTCATCTCATAAGATGTCAAAAATCCTAACAGTGGATCCTTAGTATAGGTCTTATAATCTATAATCTTCTCAATATCACTCACCTTATCATTGTAAGCATTAATAATAGTTATGAGAATCTTCTTTACAATCCTTATTTCATCAATAATAGCACCAAGTCCTCACATTCTAGCCACTATCTCATCCAATATCTGTACATAAGATTTAACATTTTCATCTTTGAACATATGTAGAAGACCAAACTATGTCTCCAAATTATGTAGTTTTTCCTTTTTAAATCTTTCATCACCATCATGCACTCTTTCTAAAGCATGAATCCAAACTTCCTTAACTTTCTTCAAATTTTGAACCTTAATCAACTCTGAATGTACTAGACTATTCTTCAGAATGTATTTTTCCTTATTTTTCACTTCACGTGCTTTGATCTCTTCAGGTGTACTAAGAACAATAGTAGGAGTGTAAGGATTTTTGTAAGCTTTCTCCAAATCATATATGCAATACTCCAAATATTCTTCCATCAATACTTTCTAGATACCATAATTAGTTCCATCAAATCTTGGATAATCATAAACCATTTTTCTAGCCATCCCAAACCTTCCTCAAGTGGTTAAGCTCTTCACCAAGGAACCAAGATTTGATACCAATTGTTGAATAGGACAACTAAGAGGGGGGGTGAATCAATTGTCACGGAATTAAGCCTTTAATTCAATCACCATAACTAATCCTTAAAATTGCTTAAATGATTAATCATCAAATGCCAATGTAGAAACTTAAATCCAACACATAAACATAATAACAGTTTATGTGGAAAACCAATAAAGGGAAAAACAATAGTGAGGATTAACTCACACTATAGAATATAAAAATCAATTACAAAAGGATCACTACGTAAACAAGGCTCCACTACGAAATAAAGACTCCTTTGTCTAGAACAAGGACTCATTATCAAGCGGGGGCTACAAGCCCGGAGGGCTCACTACCACATAGATACAAAGATAAAAAAGACTTGTTATAGAGAGCTGCCAATCCCAATGCATCAAAGGATTCCTACAGTACTCACACACACATGCGCCAGATGATAGAGTCCACCTTTTTCTCCAACTTTGCATCCGGAAACTCAACATTAAGCTTTGCATTGATACGCCACACTCTCAACACACACACACACACACTCATTGGATATTAGAATCAATGTAAGCATAAAACTAAACTTTCTCTTTTTTTTCTCTATAAGCTCTAGCTGCCCGGCTCTTGCATGCTTTCTCTCTCATGTTGCACCATTAACTCATCTTGCATTTATACCATCTTCAACTTTGAAACATATCCAAAAGTCGACCATCCAAATTTAAATTCAAATTAGGTGATGCCAAAACATCCTATGGTGGAATTAGAATGAGGGAAACCAAAACACAAGCTTCAAGGGACCCAAAAAGATCCAACACACTTCATCAACCTCGAAAGTAACATTTCACACAAGGTTAAACTCACAAAAATTCATAGTTTTCTACTAGTTAGATTCAGAGAAACATAATTTTTTTATAACCTTGTTTACCCTAATGAGGGTTTCTAACTGTCTACAACAAAATTCAAATATCTTGCACAAAATAAAGCCAATTCACATGAAAAAAAGTGTGATTGGAAGGTTATTGAGAAGTACAATGCTTACAACCAATTTTTGCATTATTTTTAGGCCGTACTATTCTGTACAAAGGCTGGAAACAATAAAATTCTATAGAAAATGCCTGAAAAACAGTGTTTTTATCCATTCAAATTCATTTCTGCAACCACCCACCGAGTACAAATGGAGATACAAAGCCTATTTAAAGGAATAAAACTAACCTTTCATCTACCAACTGATTCCTAACTACCTTTCAATGCCTACACTAAAGTGACCCTTCATAATCTCTATGCAACTTTTAGATTCTCTTGCATTTTTGTGACAACATTTATATTTTTTCATCTCTTATGACACTTTTGACATAAAACTCATTCTTGACACCTCCAAATGGCATAAATACATAGAGATTGGTCGAAATGACCTTGATATAATGTAAAACCACATGAATTTGATCAACCTTCAAGATGTCTTCAATAGAATCATGATGTTGTAAAGGTGCTCCTGCACCACACATAAACCCATAGTTCACAACTGGTGAACACAGCTTGCACTGTACAATGAATCAACAACCAAAAATTTGGATATAATATCTACTGAAAACCATGAACAATATATCTGAACTATACAACCATAGGAGAAAATCTGGACCAAAGCCTGTTACAACCACTAAAAACTTGCAACATATCTTTATTACAATTTTCTCAATATCCTTGACATATACAACCAACAACAACTAGTAGATAACTAGTTGACCAATTGAAATCAATGACAACACCTGCAAACTTTCCACAATACTTTAATTCTTGCAACAAGAATTAGAGGTAGTATTATTCATTTATTAATTTTAATTTAATGATTTGAAGCAAACTAGTGATCATTATAAAAAATCATTAAATTATATAACTTCATAGTTGTTTGATTATTTATTATAAATTATCAGTATATCTATTGTTAAGAAATTGATTATCTTTCTTTCATAAATTTTGTTCTAGGTGATAGAGCCTTAGACTTATACTTTTCTAGCTTGAATTTTTTTCAAATGAATATATTTCCCTTTCAAAATCTTAGATAAAATTGGATACTTTCATGGTTGTGAGAAAGATATAATTTTTGAAGACAAAATTCTGTCTTTCCCTTACACTATGTACAACATGTTGAACACACCTAGATACTAAGAGGGGGTGAATCAATATCTACAAAAACTTAAATCCTTCAACAATAAGAAAAATCAAACTATTGACAAGATTAGAAACCCTTAACCAGTTGTACAACACTTATTCAAATCATCAAAAATGAAAGATAAGAGAATGAAAAAACATGCATAAGATAATAGTGGATTTATGTGGAAAACCCAAGAAGGGAAAAACCATGGTGAGAGTTATCTCACAATACATGAAGCTCACTGCTTACAAAAATTGCAATGTTGTTTAAGGAACATTGCCATGGAGTTGCAAACTAGCGCACACAACCTTAGGGAAAGATACAAGGGACTTAAAGTACTGAGAAGCACAACCCCATGACAAGATACAAATTACAAGGACTAGATGAGATTCAATATCTTAGAGCAGGATACATGAATATTTAGGAATTACAACATTTCTCAACAATACACTCTGTTGACTAAGGCATTAAAGCTCAGTTCCCTTTTCTTTTCATAATTTAATTCTTTAATTAATCTTCACACATCTCCACTCACTCACACTCCTCTTACAACTAAAATGTTCTTACATTTATATCCTTCACAAGATCTCAAAACATTAATTAGGTTGGCCAAAAGGAATACAAACAATGATTTCAATATGTCAACCACAAAAACATAATGTAGTCCTATCCAAAAGATAAAGAGGACCAAAAAAATACTTATTATATCTTCCAATGTGATCCCAAAAAACTCACATGTTGGCACACACCAACCCAAGTCGGCCACAAGGAAACATGTAGATGAAATATGAAGCACAATACCAACCAGCCCAAAAACATAACTTCAACTGAATTTACTCAAATGTATTTTTCAACAAGATTGGTTAGGACCGAAATACTTCTTAACACAACTTCATATTCTAACATGAACCCTCAACTGCTAAGTGCGAGCAAGAGAACAAGTTCTATTAGCCAGTTATCCACAAATTTCCTAGAAGACCAACTCAACGCAATATGCATCACCAAAGAGATCAATCATTGACTTGCGGACCACAAGGAGATATTCCATGAACATCCAAAAACACTTTTAGACACCTTTTTCACACTTACATATCACAAACATCCACCACAAACCAAATAAATAAAGAGTACTTCATCCTAGAGGCACAAAATGTACAACCAAGAGATGAAACATTAACAAACCCACTTGCAAACAACATCAACACATGAGAATTTAGAATTGAGAAACTACACAAGAACTAAGAGAACATCCACCAATCCGCAAGAGTAGAAACATCAAAGCAAATAAATGTGAATCATTTTTTCGGACTAGTCTAAACAACCAACAAAACTACCAATACACTACAAATAATATAAAAATTTGTTGCAACACAAGTGACCTAAAAAGATAGGAGTAAAAAATATACAAAGAAAAAACACTAAATCACTAATCACAAGACCATATATTAAATAGTGAAGGAATGGGGATCATTCTCCCAAACAGTCTTTCAAGCAACATTTTGTACCAGCACCTTTCACCAACATGTGAAGACAAAAACCTTCTTTCAACAACACATACTTCCATATGAGCAACAAGAGAGAGTGCATACAACATATTGGAGACCATCAACATCATCTCTTCACCATCAACATTACTTCTAATCCTCATCGTTATTCTTTTAATCCTCATCTTAATATACCATCATGATATTATCTCTTTTGACACCAACCATACTCAATACTACTTTACTTTTCATCAAACAAGGCATGACATCCAACCATGAATATCAGAAACACATATAAACAAGGCATGACTATATCCAACCATGAACATTAGCAAATCCATTGTTAGCACAAAATCAATGACAACCCTCATTGAGTGTTGGCATCAATGAAAACCAATGCCAACAATAATCTTACCAGCATATGCAACAATCTCTCTAAGTGTTGACAATGAATGCCAACAAACTCACCAAGTGTTGACATCAATGAAAAAAAATGCCAAGAATCTCCCCCTTTGGAATTGATGGAAACACACACTTTCTTATTCTCCCCCTTTGATATCAAGGACAAGGGGCAAAAAGATCATTTAAATCATCAACACATTCTCCCCCTTTGACCAACATCACTTCTTCTTCAAATAAATATACATGCTCAACAACTACACATCTTCTTCAAGAAATCATACCAGCTCCCCTATTAGCAACAATCAACAAACTACCTACTCCTCTTGAGAGGTAGCACACATTAATCTAGGAGAAAAATATATGACTTGAGTTTCTCCCCCCTGGATAGATGCACCATCTATGCATCTAGTTAGAAAAAGGAAGGGAAATAACTCTAACTTCTGCTGAAGATACTCAAAAGTATCCTTTGAAAGTTCCTTAGTGAATATATTTTCAATATAATCCTTGGTAGGAACACACTCCATTATGACTTCTTGCTCTACATCCTTTTCCCTTATAAAGTGATACCAAATGTCTAAATGTGTTTGGTCCTTGAATGCATCACCAAATTCTTAGAAATTTTAATTGTAGCATAGTATTATCACAAAATATAGGAATAGGTTCATCACAAACCACCTTTATATCCTTCAAATTTTCCTTCATCCAAAGCACCTGGGTGTAGCAAGATGTTGCAACAATGTACTCAAATTTTGTTGTGAATAAGAGCATTTAGTCTTACTATTTACTAAACTAAGAGACTGATTGTCTCCCAAGAAAAATGCACTTCCACCAGGTGCTTCTCTAGTCACCCACATATCTTTCCCAAACAACATTAGTATAAGCAACCAAAGAAAAAATTTCATCCTTCTTACACCACAAACCATAATCCAAAGTTCCCTTCAAGTATATGAATATTATTTTCACTACCTTCTCATTATTTTTCTTAGTATTAGCTTGAAATATGGCAACTAAACATATTGCATGCATAATATTAGGTCTAGAAGTAGTCAAGTACAATAAATCTCCAATCATAGACCTATAAAGAGTCTGATCAACCTTCAGAGACTCATCAACCTTGCTCAAATAATAGCTAGTAACCATAAGGGTACTGATTGGTTTGGAATCCTCCATGCCAAACTTCTTCAACATCTCCTTAACATACATAGTTGGAGAAATAAAGATATCATCATATAGTTTCAAAATATGAAGTCCAAGGAATAAATACAATTCACCTATCATAGACATCTCAAACTCTTTTTGCATCTCTTCAACAAACCTCTTACACATGTAATCATCTCCACCAAAGATGATGTCATCAATAGATACAACCACAATCAAAATATTGTCTTCCTATACCTTAATGCAAAGATTGCTATCCGTAATACCTTTCTTGAATCCTTGCTGAAGTAAATACTTATCCAACTGAGCATACCAAGCTCTATGAGCTTTCTTGAGTCCATACAAAGCTCTCTTGAGTCTACATACCATGTATAGATCTTTTGATAGATGGAAACCATCTGGTTTCTCAATGTAGACATCTTCCTCTAGTTCACAATTCAAGAAGGCTGACTTGACATCCATCTGATATAATTTGAAAATCTTGTGAGTAGAAAAATCAAGAAACATCCTTATTGCTGAAATCACATATTTTTAGAAAATATAATGATTTAAGCCTTGAAAAGTTCCATTTAAAAGAATTCCAATTGAAGAGGCGTTTGATCAAACTACCTTAGATCAAACCCCCTTGGATAGAACCCCTAGTTTTAAACCATACCTATAATAGAATCTCCTTTACACCTATCAAAATGTTGATAAAAAACCACTTTTGATTTACCTTTTGGGGGATCAAATGAATTCATTTAAAATTTATTTTTTTGTAAGTATGTATTCCTTATTATAAGCTTCCAAAAAAGTATAATTTTATAGAATTTAATTTTATTATTATATTTATTTTATTTCTACGTGAATGTAGGTTTTTCAGAAATCAAGCTCTTTGTTTTGCACATGTGGAAAAATAAGGATTATTTAAAAAAAAATTAAAAATATTAGTGCACCAGATATTGAAGTCCTTGATCCAAAAGAAAAAAAATTGAATTTCGATACATACAAAAAAAGTTACGCTTATAAGGTCGCCCTATGTCTAAATTATAATTGGTTTGAATTGAAAACTTGATTAAAGAAAAATATTCAATAAAAAACTATCTAACCAAGTGGAAGCACTAGATATCAGAGTTGCAAATCTAAATTTGAAAGAATTAGAATTTTATCCTTCATGGAAAAAATTTATGCGTTATCGGTGAGCATCACTTTTAAAAATGTTGTTTTCTGAAAAAAACTAGTTTTAGAGGGAGATGGAAAAAGAAGTGCAATCTATTCCAAAAATTTTGAAAAAATATTTAGAATCTATAGACAAAATTTTATGAAACTCTAGTTTGCATAATCTTCAAATTCCTCATGGTTTAGCCACTATAGGTGCTCGAAAGTGAAGATTTAGTTAAAAATATATTTTAGTGTCCAGTTTGGCCAAAAATTGTAAACCACTATTGTGGGATCACCTTCCATTCTAGCTACCAAAGAAAAGGTATCCTCGAAATTAATACCTTCAACTTATGAATAACCCTTACATACCAATCTGGATTTTTCCTTACAACTTCACCATCTTCATTTAGCTTGTTTTGGAACACCCACTTTTTTCCTATCACATTCTTATCAGTTGGTCTACAAACCAATTCCCATGTCTGATTATTTTCTATCTGATTCAATTCCTCTTCCATTTCCTTTATCTAACCATCATATTTGCTAGCATCAACAAATTTTTTGGGGTATACCTTTGACAATAAACACAAGTTCACTTTCTCACTTTCTCTTGCAAACCTTCTCCTAGTCAACACACCTTAATTCTTATCTGCAATGATCTAGTTTGTAGAATGGATCTTTTGAGCATATTTTGTTGGAGTCTTGGGAGCCTTTACTAGTTTTGGTTCCTTCTCTTCTTTCTCTTCTTCTTCTTCTTCAATCCAGGAAGGTATATGAAATCCACAAACCTTTGCTTCTTGTTAGATCTGATACAAATATTCATCTACCCTAACATTTTTTCTTTCAATCATCTTTCCCAATATCTTGTTGTAGGATATGTAATCCTTTCTTTTAGTCGAGTAACCAAGGAAGCTCCCTTCATCATAACCTTAAATAAAAATTTCCAAGGTCTTCTTCATCTCTTTCGATGTAGCATATGCTGCCAAATATCTTGAAGTATCTAATAGTGGGAGGCCTACCATACCATATCTCATAAGGGGACTTAGTGCTATTGACCCTCAACTATACTTTATTAAGCAATAGAAAACCGTGTGAACTACTTCCTTCCATTACATATCAATCATATCAACATATTTTAACATAGTCCTAGCCATTTATTACATAGTCATGTTCTTTCTTTCTACTATCCCATTCTACTGAGGGGTCCTAGGAGAAAAAAAGAGATCTCTTAATACCATGATCTTCACAAAAAAAATTAAATTCATTCAAAGTAAATTCACCTCCTCTATTTGACCTTAAGCATTTGACCTTAACATCCATTTCATTCTCAACTTTTTATTTGAATATTTTAAACTTATGAAAAACTTCTAATTTATCTCTTAGAAATGTAACCCAAGTCATTCTAGTATAGTCATCAATAAACAACATGAAATGCCTTTCACCTTGTTGACTACTTGTTCTTGTAGTTCTACATAGGTCAATGCGAATCAACTCCAATGGAATTTTATCAAATCACCCCTTACTTTTGAAGCTTTTCCTTGTTTGTTTTCCCATTTGACACTCCTTGCGTAATGTGTTTGCAAGCTTAGTTATCTTAGGCATGTATTTTACTACGTTAGTAGAACTGATCTTCACCATATTTTCAAAGTTGATGTGTCCCATTCTTTTGTGCCACAACCAATGCTCACCGGATTTAGCCAATAAGAAGATTCTTCCATTTGCCTCCTTTAGATGAGAGACATTTCTATTTGTCCTTATACCTTCAGAAACTAGTCTTCCAAACCCTACCTTCTTGATCTCACAACCATTGGCATGAAATGTAATATTGTATCATTTTTTATACATTTGATTGATAGTAAGAAGACTATGCTTCACACCTTTGACATAGAAAACATACTTTGTCATGTTATTTCTATCAATTGTTATGACACCTTTTCCACAAATTTGTGTTGACTCATCACCACCAAACTTAACAACTCCATGGGTATGTGGGATCATCATGGAAAAATAGGCCTTTAAGTGAAAAATTTAGAAAAATCGAGTTAGGTAACTTGATGTAAAAATTTGAATAAGTTATCTATATTATTTCAAAATATGTAAGAATAGGATCTATAGAAATTGAATGTAGTTTCTAAAATACTAGGTTTATTTTTTATTTTTAAAATCTATTTGGTGAAAATTTGAAATTTCAATGCATTAATACTTAAATTTCAGGGAAAAAAGAAGTAGGTGTCTGTCTAACCACCCTAACCACAATAAAATGATAATATTTTTTTATAATATTTTATATATATGTAGAGGACTTATGTCCCAATGTGATGCATATTTTTTGTAATTTTTTCCAAGTAAATAATTAAATATGAATTTTTATTACAAATTTTAAAAATATAAAAACTTCATTATGTCGACCACCTTAACTTGGTCAAAAATTCATGAAATTCAATTTTTTTTTTTTTAATCCTATAGTATGTGAAGCATAGAATGTGATGCATGTTTTGATTCAAAAATGTGATACCATTTGAAAGCTATAGATGTTTTTCAATCAACCTATCAATTAGGACTTTAGTAAGTAATTCAAATAGAAAATAAATAATAATTATTTATTAAATTCAAAGTAAAACATAATTTATATTGGTGGAAAGATGAAAAATCTCCTTTAAAACATTTTTCGTTTCATCAATTTTGGGTTAAAAAAAAGTGACCACATACCCTACACATACCATCATATTGCATACTTTTTGGCCCATCATGATCTGCACATACCCCACATTACACTTATTAAGACCAATGAACCTTCCCTTTTCACCAATCATGTGGTTAGAGAAACCACTATCAATCACCCAAGCATTTTCTTCTTCCTTTAAATGAAAGGAAATCCACATAACCATAAATCTTTCATTATTTTTGTCAACATATGAAGTATCAGACCTCTTAAGTTTTTTAATATCACATTTTTTTTCTTTCAAATCCATGAGTAGGGTTGATGCAAGCAAGGTGGTTAAAATTCCCTATCCCACTCAAAATGGCCAATCTCAATCAGAAAACAACTCTTTATAACAAAAGTCTCTCAATTTGACTCAAACTCTCTCCTTAAGGCTTGTATCTCTTAAGACTCAACTTTTGGTGATATCTTTTGGAGAAGGCCATATAGAGGAGAAATCAACATCAACTGAGACTCACCTTAGGGTCTAACAACACTTACCAAAAGATCCTTCAAGTTTTCTTTGAGAAAAATTTTCCAACCAATAGACTGCCCCTATCCTAAAACCACCAATTAGCCCTCTTTTACAAAGGAGGTACCTCAAAATCACTAAGTCTCCACCCAAACTTAATGGAAAGTATTTAGTTGTGTATCAAAATGATAGAATCCGCCATAAGTTCTCAATTTTTTAACTTCTAAACCATTGTTCCATGAAACCCCCACTCTACATGCAAAACACCAAGGGTTTATTGAAACTCACATATCCCAGGCTTGTATGACTCAACAATTTCCTTCAAAAAATCTCTATGACCCTACACAAAATCAATCCACTCTTACTTAGACAGTACCAACAACATTTTGACAAAACCATTCCTTAACCCACCATTTTCACATGAAAAATACCCATGTTCAGCCCTAGGGCACCACTCTAATTCTAACCACTTGCTTTTCTCTGCTTCCTAAACATAGAAACACCTACCCTACTATCAAATAATTTATTCCACCAAGAAAAAGATGAGGACAATAGGTGGAATGACTAATATTCCATATTTACACCAATCAAACCCTTAACTATGTATTTACAAGGTTGCTTCATAAATATGAAGAGATCTCCAACAAATTTCAATGAAAGACTCTCAAACTAGATTAAGTTGAGAGTTAATAAATACCACCATGAAATACAAATGATTTCAAAGCATGTTAAATACTGTACAGGCCATACAGAAGGAGCAAAGTTTAGAAAAATAGAGAAGTTGCAGGAAAATGGGCATTGTATTATATGAAATCTTCCAAACAACCTTCAACAACCTCTTGTTCGAGCCTTTAGAGGCTTTAAATACATTTTCCAATCAATTTATAACTGCCCAAAATCTATAGCCACCTTTCAAATTCTATGACCTTTCAAATTCCTAGAAAGTTGCATTTTTTGGCAATTTTGCACTTACAACATTTACATCTTTTTGCAACCTTTTCTAATTTAACACCTAAGACTCAAACTAAACCAAATACATTATAAATTGTCTTGTAGACCTTATTTGACCCCAAAACATGACCCTACTCAAGATAATTAACATTTCACCCACCTTAACCTCTTTTGTCAATCTTGATAATTCTTCAACATGATTTTGTAACATCTACAACATCGGCTCAAAAAACTCAAGGGTGATCAATTACATCAAGGATGGTCTCACTAGACCTTATTAAGACTCAAAAAATAACAAATCCTAAATATTACTCAGTAACAACCTTACTTGACCATTGTGGACCAAAGGTGCTCCTGCACCATACACGCCAACATAGAACTTTTCCAAGTCCCTTGGAAAGAATCTAGCAATGTGTCCATTGTTCTTCACTTGTCTCAGACCTTCATGCTTTCCTTCAACAAGTTCACTTTGTTTTTGACTCTCACTGTCCTTATCATATTTTCCATCACCATTCCTTGATTCTTGCTCCAACTATGCACTCTGCTCTGTGGGGTGTTTTCCAACTTTTCCATCATCCAACTTTGTTATCACTTTTTCCTTTACATTTGCACCAAAGCTTTTACCAACTTCCATCATCTTCCTCTGTTCTTCATGAATAGTTCTCTACTCAATATCCTTCCTATCTTCATTTTTCCCTCTGTCAACCTTACAAAAGTCTATAGCAATTCATTTAGTGGTCTCTATCAGACCTGCACATACCTTTTCCACTATCCAAATAACATCACAATCTTTTGTCTTCTTACCCTCTATCCTTTCAGCCTTAAAAAAATTGTACTGACAATTTTGGATTGCTTCTTCTTTGTATCTACTACTATAGGGCACTTAATTGTCCCAACTAGGATCTCTCCATTCAATTCTTGCCTTCCCATAGGCTTATCACCTTTAATCTACTTTGTATCAGCCTGAGACACTTTCTCATCCATTTTCTTTCTCCACACACAAGCATTCTTCTACCTCTCTATTTGCACATTACCTTTATCCTTCCTATTCAATATTCTAATAGTATCAAACTTTGACATAGCTGCAAACTTCATGCTCCCACCTTGCTCATTGCTCACATATTCTTTTCTCCCTATCATTATAATCTCACCTTGCTCTCTTGTTTCCTCAACCAATGGAGTTAGAATAAATGTCTTCCCATCCTTTTCAATGTTATATGTATTTTTTCTCCCATGATAAACTACAAACCTATGAAATTGTTAGGGTCTCCCAAGAAAAACATGGCAACAACTCATAGGTAGAATGTCATAAACAACTTTATCTTTGTATGGACCAATTTGAAACTCAATAGTGGCTTGTTAATTCACCAAAATGGTTTGATTTTCACTTACCCAAGACACTTTATAAGGCCTCTCTCTAGGTACCCTTTGCAAATTCAATTTGTCCACCATTTCACTGGAGACCATATTGTCGATGCATCCAAAATCAACAATCACTTTGCATACCTTGTTTTTGCATCTACAAGTTGTCCTAAACAAGGATCTCCTCTGAATTTTCTCTCTCCATGGATGTCTTCAAGGCTTGTCTTTTCATCATCAACATCTCACCAACTTCAGGGGTAGCACAGAGAGTATTGGAGTTTGAACTTTCAACTTCATCTTCATAATCAATTTGGGCTCTCCTATCAGGTTTCCTTTTTCCTCTGCTTGATGTGGTTCCAATTTTCTTTGGACACTTGAAGAAAGGGTGACCAAAATCACCACACTTATAACACCTGCCTAAAAACTCATTAGAATCTCTTCTTTGCCTAAAGCTTGTTCTTCCACCTATCCATCCTTCTCTTGATTCAGGTGCTTGTTCTTTACTCTTATCAACATCTTTAATATCTTCTTTAGAGTATCTTGGTGTTGAAAGTGTACCTCTTCCCCTAGATTTATTTCCTCTTCCTCTTGTTTCCTTCTATTGTTTCCTCTTGACTTTTTCTTCTAATCTTATTTCCATTTGGAAACATTGCTCAACTATTTTTTGGTGGCAACAAACTGATTTCATCTTGAATATTATACCTTAGGCCATTGAGATATCTAGCTACTCTTTCTTCCTCATCCTCCTCATGCTTTGTTCTTATACTTAGCCTATAGAATTCTTCAGTGTATGCTCACACATCTTGTTCTTTTTTCCTAAGATTTTGTAATATTTTAAGTAATTGAACATTATAATCACAAGGAAGGAACTTACCTTTCAATTTTGTCTTCATTCTCTCCAAAGAAGTGATCTTGTTCTTTCCTTTTCTCTCCCTTTCATCTTACACAAAGATTCACCACAACAAAGCATGTCCTTTCAATTTGGTTTTTTCCTTCTTCACTTTGTGTTATTCATCAATCTCCTCACTCTCAAAATAGTTCTCCAAAGCCCCTATCCAATCCAAGAGCTCTTGTCCATCTATTTTTCCCCCATACATAGGAACATCCATTTTTCTATGTCCATCTTTCTTCACAGCCTTCAAAATCTTCATCATCCTTACATCATTTGGATCCATCTCTTCTTCTTCAGTATCACTCTCATCCATATCCATTCCAGTTTTTTATTTCAATGCAACCATCTCTCTTCTCAAGGCTTCTATTTCTTTAGCCTTCTCATCAATCTTCCTTGCAACTATGCTTCCTTTAGGAGGCATCTTGACAATATTGCCTCTTCACCTTCCAACCTACAAAATCCAACCAAATCACCAACAAGAGATTTAATAACTGAGATCTGATACCACCTAATGCAAGCAAGGTGGTTAAAACTCCCTATCCCACTCAAAATGACCAATCTCAATCAGAAACAACTTCTTACAACACAAGTCTCTCAATTTGACTCAAACTCTCTCCTTAAGGCATGTAGCCCTCAAGACTCAACTTTTGGTGATATCTTTTGGAGAAGTCTATACAGAGGAAAAATCAACATCAAATGAGACTCACCTTAGGGTCTAACAACACTTACCAAAATATTTTTCAAGCTTTCTTTGAGAAAATCTTGCCAACCAATAGACTGCCCCTGTCCTAAAATCACCAATCAGCCCTCTTTTACAAAGTAGGTACCTCCAAATCACTAAGTCTCCACCCAAACTTAATGGACAGTCTTTAGTTGTGTATCAAAATGATAGAATCTTCCATAATTTTTTATATTTTTTACTTCTAAACCACTATTCCATGAAACCCTCACTCTACATGCAAAACATCAAGGGTTTATTGAAACTCACATATCCTAGGCTTGTTTGACTCAAAATTTCCTCCAACACATCTCTATGACCTTGCACAAACTCAATCCAATCTTACTTAGATAGTAGCAACAACATTTTGACAAAACCATTCCTTAACCCACCATTTTGACATGAAAAATACCCTTGTTCAGCCCTAGCGCACCACTCTAATTGTAACCACTTTCCTTTCTCTGGTTCCAAAACATAGAAACACCTACCCTACTATTAGATATGTCATTCCACTAAGCAACAAATGAGGATAGTAGGTGGAATGACTAATATTCCATATTTACACCAATTATAAACCCTTAACTCTGTATTTACAGGGTTCCTTCAGAAATGTGAAGAGACATCCAACAAATTTCAATGAAAGACTCTAAAACTATATTAAATTGAGAGTTAAGACATACCACCATGAAATACAAATGAATTTAGAACATGTTCAAGACTGTACGGGCCGTACAAAAGGAGAAAAGTTCAAAAAAATAGAGAAGTTGCAAAAAAATGGGCGTTGTATTATATGAAATCTTCCAAACAACCTTCAACAACCTCTTGTTTGAGCCTTTGGAGGCTTTAAATACATTTTCCAATCAATTTCTAACTGCCCAATATCTATAACCACCTTTCAAATTCTATGACCTTTCAAATTCCTAGAAAGTTGCATTTTTTGGCAATTTTGCACTTACAACATTTACATCGTTTTGCAACCTTTGCTAATTTAACACCTAAGACTCAAAACCAAACAAATACATTATAAATGGTCTTTTAGACCATATTTGACCCCAAAAAATGACCCTACTCAAGAGAATTAACATTTCACCAACCCTAACCTCTTTTGTCAATCTTGACAATTCTTTAGCATGATTTTGCAACATCTACAACATAGACTCAAAAAAATCAAGGGTGATCAATTACATTAAGGATGGTCTCATTAGACCTTATTAAGACTCAAAACACAACAAATAATAAAGCTTACTTAATAAAAACCTTACTTGACCATTGTGGACCAAAGGTGCTCCTGCACCAAGGGTTTCATCAGTTGAATCATTTTCCTCATCTTCTAGGGAACAACTGATTTCCTTAGAATAGAAACCTCTTTAGAACTTATCTCTTTTTTTACTATCATCTAATACTTTATAAGAACATTTAGATTCAAAATGACCAATCCTTCCAGAATTGAAACACTTTAAAGGTAACTTAACTTTGTATTTTCTAGTGGCCTTCTTCAATATTCTTAAAAAGTTTTCTTCAACCTCATCATAGTCATCATCTTGATCAATTGCTTCATAATCTATCTTTTTGCTGGTTTTGAATGATGCTTCCTTCTTTCAAACATATTTGTCAAATTCTCTCATTTTAAAGGTTGTGAGAGCACCAAACATTTCATCTATTGTATATTGATCCAAGTCCTTAGATTATTCAATAGAAAATTCCTTATGAGTATAAGATTTAGGGAGAGATCTTAGAACCTTTGTCATAATATCACCTGCTTTCACTTCTCAACCAAGACCTCTAATTCCAGTAACAGCTTCATCCAGTCAGAGCATATAACTAGCAATGTATTCATCCTTTATCATCCTTAGTGTCTCAAATCTACTCTTGAAAATTTTCATCCTAGCTTTCTTTACTCTATTGTATCCTTCATATATACTACTAAGTTTTCCCCATGCATGTTTAGCAGAACTACAATTCATCACCTTCAAAAATTTTGAATCAACTAACCCACACAAGATAGAATTCTTAGCCTTGAAATTGTTCTCATATAATTTGATATCAATTGGATCTATAAGAGGAGCAATAGGAATAGTATAACCATCCTTGATAAATTTCCAAACACCAAACCCTAGAGAGTTTAGATGGCCTTCCATTCTCAAATTCCAAAAGGTGTAATTTTTCCCATCAAACCTAGGACCTTTGTAAGCTTCATCATGTGCCATCCCATACCATTTCTTAAGTGATTAATCTTCTTTATATGAACTTGGCTCTTATACAAATTGTTGAACACGCTTGGATACTAAGAGGGGGGGTGGTGAAATAGTATCTACAACAACTTAAATATTTTTAGACCATAAACCCTTCAACAATAAGAAAAATAAAACTATTGAAAAGATCAGAAACCCTTAACTAGTTTTGTTGCAAATATTCAAATCAACAAGGAAAGATAAGACAATGAACAAACATGCATGATATAACATAGGATTTATGTGGAAAACCCAAGAAGGGAAAAAGCACAGTGATAGTTAACTCACAATACATGAAGCTCACTACTTAAAAAAATTGTAATGTTGTTTAAGGATCACTGCCTATGGAATTGTAGACTAAGGTGCACAAACTTAGGGAAAGATACAAGGGAATTACAGTACTAAGGTGCACAACCCCAGGGAAAGATTCAAATTACAAGGACTTGATGAGATTCACTATGTAGAAGTAGGATACATGAAGATTTAGGAATGACAACATTTGTCAACAATACACTTTGCTGACTAAGGAGTTAAAGCTCATTTCCCTTTTCTTTTCACAACTTACTTCTTCAATTCATCTTCACACATCTCCACTAACTTACACTCCTCTTGCAATTGAAATTTTCTTGCATTTATGTCCTTCGCAAGATCTCAAAACATCAATTAGGTTGGCCAAAAAGAATACAAACAATGATTTCAACAAGTTGGCCACAAAAACATAATTTGGTCCTATCTAGAAGATAGAGAGGATAAAAAAAATATTATTACATCTTCCAACGTGATACCAGACAACTCACATGTTGGCACAGATCAACCCTATTCAACAAGGAAATGTGTAGATTAAACATGAATCACAATACTAGTCAGCCCAAAAACACTTCAATTGAATTTACTCAATGTGGTTCTCAACAAGATAAGTCAGGACCCAAATACATCTCAACACAACTTCATATGTTGGCACAAATCCCCAACCACTAAGTGCAAGCAAGAGAACAAGCCATGTCGACTAGATATACATAAATTTTCCTAAAGACCGACTCAACACAATATGTAGCACCAAAGAGATCAAGATTGACTTGCGTACGGACCAAAAGGAGAAGTTCCATGAACATCCAAAAACACTCCAAACACTTCTTTCACACTTACATGTCACAAACATCCACCACAAATCAAACACATACAAAGTACTTCATCTCAGAGGCATAAAATGCACAACCAAGAGATGAAACATCAAGAACCAACTTGCAAACAACATCAACACATGAAAACAAAATTGAGACACTGTACAAGCACTCAAAGAATCTTCACCAAGCTGCATGAGCAGAAACATCAAAGAAAATTTAAATGTGTAGTACATTTTCCATACTAGTTTAGACAACCAACAAAACTGCCAATACACTACAAATACCTAAAAAGTCCTAAGAAACATAGGTGACCAAAAAATATAGGACTGTAACATCCACAAAGCACAAACATTGAATCAAAAATCACAAGTCCATATCTTCAACAGTGGAGGAATGTGGAGAATTCTCCCAAATAGTCTTCCAAGTAACATTCTATAACAGAACCTTTCAACAACACATACTTCCACATGGACAACAAGACAGAGCATATAACATATTGGATACCATAAACATCATCTCTCCACCATTAACATTACTTCTAATCCTCATCTTAATATATCATCTTGATATTATCGCTTCTTACAACAACCATACTCAATGCTACTTTACTTTTCAACAAAAAGGCATGACATCTAGCCATGAACATTATCAACACATTCAAAAAATGAATGACTATATCAACCATGAACAGTAGCAACTCTACTATTATCATCAATGAAAAAACTATCCCGTTGACATCAATGGAAACCAATGCCAGCAACCAATCGCCAGCATATGCAACAATAAAGTGTTGGCAACTGATGACAACATCCACAAAGCACAAACATTGAATCAAAAATCACAAGTCCATATCTTCAACAGTGGAGGAATGTGGAGAATTCTCCCAAATAGTCTTCCAAGTAACATTCTATAACAGAACCTTTCAACAACACATACTTCCACATGGACAACAAGACAGAGCATATAACATATTGGATACCATAAACATCATCTCTCCACCATTAACATTACTTCTAATCCTCATCTTAATATATCATCTTGATATTATCGCTTCTTACAACAACCATACTCAATGCTACTTTACTTTTCAACAAAAAGGCATGACATCTAGCCATGAACATTATCAACACATTCAAAAAATGAATGACTATATCCAACCATGAATATTAGCAACTCTATTATTATCATGGCATCAATGAAAAACCTAATTGAGTGTTGACATCAATGGAAACCAATGCCAACAACAATCCTACCAACATATGCAACAATCTCTCCAAGTATTGACAACCAATGGAAACAAACTCACCAAGTGTGAAATTAATGATTACTAATGCCAACATGATGTGCATATGAAGGCATCATTAATTTGATTCCATCACATGTGTAGAGGAAATTTCCTTAAATGTTGTCTTGATTTGAATTTTTAAAAAAATGGTGTTTGTGTTTTGTTTAAGTTGTATAAATAGTGAGCATGAGAATAACATTATACCTTGCAAAGTGAATGAGGCATATGGGTTACCCTATTGTACGAAGCTATTTGACATATATTTCACTTTATTTTTATAGATTTTGGACTCATCTACCTTTGAGTATATAAAGTACACCCTTTAGTGTTTTTGATTAAGCTTAGATAATACCTTTTGACCTTTATTATTTATAGTGGATTAATGGATGATTAGGCCCAAGAAGTTATACTGTACTTCTAAGTTGATGAGATAGAGCTCACTATGGCTAATAATTTTCCTCTATTATAAGGGGTCTATAGGTGGTCCATGACCTTGTATTCCTTTGCTTGGTAGATAATATATTGGTGATACCATAAGAAATTGATAGACATACATGAATAAAAATGGTTTTTAATGCAAATTCATATAATAAACTAGTAAACATCCTTTACATCCACACTTAAACCCATGTTGTTGTTGTTTTAGATAGATATTCTTTTGAGAATTAATTGAATAAAATCTGAGTCTAATATTCAACCATTTCAAGTCTAAATCCAACTCTTTCTAATAAATCCATTACCCATTACTCTTATACTAATCTCATTTTTCCTCTATTCCAATTAATCATCCTCTAACCTCCTCATCCTAATCCATAATCAGAATAATGACATATACCAACCATAATCAATCCACTGATCCAATTTCCATTCTCATCCTAATCCACATCTTGCTTATTTAATCATCTATCCTATTCAAATCCTTTAGACCTTAGGATATTATAAATATCAAGAGAACCCAATCTAACTTATCCATACTCATCCAAACCACTCTAATCTCACCCATCCTAATCAAATAAAAACCATTTTAATTCAACCATCCTAAGCTAGATGTAACTAGTTATAATCAAGTCCATCCAAATATCCCCCATTCATTCATCATAATCCCAGTCCAATCCAAAATAAATCAATCCAAATCTTATCACTCCCTATTATCCCAATCCTAGTCATCATCAAATCACCTTGGATCGAATTATTTTATCCTAATTATTAATCCCACAAGACCAATTGTAAAATATTGTTTAATCTAATGCCAATCCAAAATTCTCATCCTTGAAATCGATTATCATCCAATATAGCACTAATTCCTAAGCCCCGAAGGCAAATTTCAAATTGGATTATCCAAAATCCAAATAATCTAAAATATAAAACATTTAGATTGTTATAAAACCTTTTCCCCTAAGTGAAAATAAAGTTATGAAAGCATTAAAAGGAAATAAAATAAAGGATAATATGATACTTTGATTACAAAGGAGATTAGTGAATAATATCCATAAAAAATCTTTTAAAAGAGAGGAATAATTATATTTATTAAAAAATAATTAAAGACAACGTTTGTGAAATGGTTTGAAAACCACCCCTCAAGTATTATATAAATTTTGTATGTGAGACTTGGAAAGGGTTATGTATGTCACTCAAGGAAGAATAAAGGGGCTTGTTGCACTATGTATATAAGAGAAGGGGCACACAAGTATGTCCAACTTGGGGTACAAAGTACACCTAGGACTGTGGCTAGAGATTTTTTGTGAGAAGGCATAGTGTGAATAGGGACACATTTTGTTGCAAGTAGGCACATATTGTGTTTTTAAACAAGTTCTCCAAAGTGTTCCATAAATATGAGGGTCGATACCACTAAAATATTTCTCAGGTGAGTGATATTTTCAAGTGCTATGGTTTAGATAAGTACCAAACTTATTATTATTCATAGATATTTTTTATTACAAATGAGATGAAGTGATTTAATTACATTTTGTAAAGATGTTATTTGTTCTTTTTCTTATCATTTTCATATTTTTGGATGTCAATTTCGAGATGGTGTTCTTAATGTGCTTAAGTCTTAATCTAGTTAATATTAATAAATAAACATTTTTATTCCTTTGTATCTAAATTATAAATATACTTTATCATATTTAAAATAATACCAATAGCTCTATTGGAATATAAAATTAACTTCAAATGATATATTAAACTATCCAATTTTATACTTAGGGAAAAGTAGCATTACATTTTTGTATTAGAGCCAAATGATCAGACCTTCCTATCTTTAATTTTTCTTTTATATTTTAGAATTTAATATTAACTAGTCTTTAAAATGCTCTTTGTGTATATCTAGCATTATATGCTTGTTGTAACATTTGAGTAATGAGACTTGATTTTATACGACCTAACTTATAACCTTTTTCCACATGTTAATTTTTTCTATACTTATACATTGACATTGTTGAACAAGATCATATATATGTGTTCATATTCATATTTAAAATCTTGTCTAAA
Source organism: Sequoia sempervirens (assembly GCA_007258455.2). Classification (NCBI taxonomy): domain Eukaryota; kingdom Viridiplantae; phylum Streptophyta; class Pinopsida; order Cupressales; family Cupressaceae; genus Sequoia; species Sequoia sempervirens. Next base: position 23,872 of record VDFB02117561.1, read on the forward strand.
TTTAACATTGCTTTCGAAACTCTCTATTTATACTTAGACTCAACTTATGACACTATATCCATAACTTATTAAATAATATTTCTATATAAACATTCAAATACTAAATCCATAATCTTCTTAATTATTATAAATTACCAATATTTTAAAGATATAAATCATATTTCTCTCTCTCTTGAAATCTATATCCTCCTTTATATCCTTTAACACCATCAGAATCCACTTGTTATTCACATTCTATTGTATATCAGATGTGGTCATTGATGCCATGCCTTCTTGTCGACCAGCATGGACTATGGATCATCCTCACTGCTTTGTATCCAAAGATTTATACAAGAGTATACAGACAAACGAACCCTCATTTAGGGAACATAATTATACAGGTTGAGACCTCTTGTGTCAAGGGCCATAGCTCGAAAGCATTAGATCCTATTTGTGAGTTGTCACATGCACTACAAAGAGGCAGTTTTTTGGTAAGCTTCATTACGTCAGACTAACATGCACCACCTGTTTCTTTGCCTCATGACATTCCATCAATGGCTTTTGTCTTATCTGTGGGGTGGAAGAGTGGTCATGTCGTCTAAGTTTATAGTGGAGAGTATGGTCATGGCTGTGGACAAGTAGAGAGTATCACACATTCCTACTGTGAATACTATTTGCTCGTTGATATGATTAGACATGTTTGAGGACAGACAATGAGCATGATATAAGAAGCTTCGTAGTTGGAGGCAATATTCCAATACTATATCACAAAATGCATTTCATATAATGCTTTCAGTTTTTTGTAATTATTATAAGTAACCATTAATGTCAATGACACGATAGAGGGTTGCCTCAATTGGACTTCAAATGACTGCAGAAGGTTAATCGGAAGTTCAT
>VDFB02117562.1:0-15460 GCA_007258455.2 Sequoia sempervirens
TATATATATATATATATATATATGTCTGCTATTCTATATTCAGTGTATATATTGATCTCTAGTTGATTCCTGTTTTTCATACTCTGCTTTTATATATATGTCTGCTATTCTATATTCAGTGTATATATTGATCTCTAGTTGATTCCTGTTTTTCATACTCTGCTTTTAAATCTAATTATATTATATTGTATATATATATGTCTGCTACTCTATATTCAGTGTATATATTGATCTCTAGTTGATTCCCGTTTTTCATACTCTGCTTTTAAATCTAATTATATTATATTGTTTAAACTTCCCTGAATGCAAATGTGTTTCTCCTTATAGATGATGATGGATCGATGGTTTATGTGCAGAATATATTCTTGGTTCTAACCACAGTTTGCTGCTATCTTGAGTGATCTGATTTTCAAAGAATATCCTTATTAAAAATAATTCTTAGCCCAGAATACATTCCTCTTTCTGTTCGATGCCTTATTCTTACTGCTAATCGATGCCTTTTGAATGATTTTGGGGTCTCTTTAAATATCCTGTTGGTGTCTCTTCTGAATCGTCATCACCTCTTGTTTTGATCGGTGCAAAGCTTAGAGATGACTCTTGCGATTGCTACTTGTTGGCGTAATTGTTAATTTGTATGAACAGATTAAATGCAGAGAGAATTAAAACATAAATCAGACAAAATAACACATCTTATACCCTGGGAAAACCCTCCTCTTGAGGGAGAAAAACCCAGCAACAAAGATCTCTCTTATTTATGATGCAACAGTAATAATCTTTACAAGTTACAATGCGGTCTAACACTAGACCAGAATGCAGTAGCCAAAAAAAGGATAGTAACCTTTAACTCACACCTGGTAAGGGCAGAACACAGAGTTTGCCAAATTACACTGTGCAATGTTCACTCTTCTTTGTTGAGCTTTATCTCTCTGACAGTCTAGCACTGAATGTCACGGATCAGATAAGTTCAGTGATGAACTTGAGTAAGCACTTCACTTGACAACATAGTCGGACTGGTGAGTTCGATGATGAGCCCCAGATTCAGTTTGCAGTGGACAATTTTATGCTTGGATCACACTCAGATTCGCATGAGGTCAACTTGCTGTGTTTGCACTTTGATGAAGACTGAGAACAGGCTTTAGTAAATCTTGAACAAATAAGATTACTGGACAACCTTGAAGAAATTCGCACTATACTTGGCAGATTGCGCACCCAGTAGAATATATTTTTTCTCTTTTCTGATCTGAGCCTTCAATAAATTCAACAGATGACGGACCACATGAGCTCGCACTGAGATGACAGCCTTATTCGCACTCTTTTGATCTCTTCTCTGTATGTGCCTCAATCAGTGAGTAGACTTAACAACATGATCTACAAAATGCACGGCTTCCTTGACAATATATATCGGCTGAGACGCATCTATTCATGACCGCTCTATGCTTTATTGAGGTCGGCCTTGATATATCTCATCTCTTCACAATTGCCGTTATACTTTATTGAGGTCGTCCTATATATTTTCACCTTTTCTTAAGAGGTCGGCCTTGATATATATTTTCACTTCTTCTCAAGAAGTCGGCCTTGATGAATATTTATACGCCTTGATAAATATCTAAACTTCTTCACAAGAAGTCGGCCTTCTTGTGACTGTGCTTTGGTAGAATTTTCTTGAGTTGAATATGATCTAATAAAAAACATGTAAATTGAATAGCCAACGGCTATCTTCAATTTACGTCCTCCAAGAAGGAATGCTGAGCTGGAAGGAGCTACCGAAGCTGCTAATACGTTAACAGTAATAACTAGCACCTCTGGAGTAAGAGTTGGTACGGACAGCTATGCACACTATGCAATGAGTGCTCTTCAAATTAGGAGGGGAAGCTCCCTCGTTGTGCTTGACAAAAATGCTTTGAAAAGGAAAGTATACTAAACTAAATCCTGTCTTTTTGTTTCAGCTGTAGAGGTACAAGGCTTTCTCGAAAACTTCTATACGTTGCAGCTGAGTATTTTCTGGTTTCGCAGATCACTAACTACAACTAGGCTTAATTACTTAAAATCTATCCAGTTTCCTCAAGAAAAACAGAGCATGAGGAAATGGAGCAAGGATGACTATCTGACGATAAACAAGTGTAGATTCTCAACTTGAAGGCAAGGTGGCACATCTATTAGCTCAATCTAAACGAGTTTATTGGAAACAACAATATACGATAAACTGAATACAGATTCTCAACTTGAAGGCAAGGTGGCACATCTATCAGCTCAATCTGAATAAGTTTATTAGTCACACACATCACACGATAACCAAGAACAGATTCTCTACTTGAAGGCAAGGTGGCACAACTATCATCTCAATCTGAACAAGTTTATTGAACACAAAACAGATTTGATCTAACTAAGGAAAGAATTCACCATTATAATTGCATGAAACCCTATGTGGCATAACAATTCATCATAATAGTGAAAACGCATGAACAAATACAAAAGAGCAATATTGAGGGCAAGGTAGGCACAACATATATTTTTCTCTCGTGCAAAAAAGTTATGTACAAATGAGCAAAAGCTCTTATTTATAGACATCAAAAGGTGTAGGGAACCCTAAAATCACCTTGAGTCAACTACAGCCTTGCAATGCATGCAAGATTTATTGCTAAACCCTAATAAAGCAAACTATACAGCTTAACTAGAAAACTACCATCGCTTAACCAAAACATCTAATCTAAAATGGACAATTGTGCAAGCATGCACGCCTTTATTGAAAGCATGTTAACTGAACACTACCATCAGTTAACGGAAACCCTAAATAAAACTCCAAGTAAATAAAGCTGATCTCGAATAGATATGCATGTGAGCATGAGTTAACTTGAAAGGGTAGCCAAGTTAACTCCTGTGTATAAAGTCTATTATGAGAGGTGGGAACTGAAGTCTACTGATCATGATCTCGAGCAACCAATCCCTCAACGAGATTGTTAATTGCATCACTGTCTAAAGGACGTCACAATTCACTGCTTGTCAGCAACTTGGTCAATCTTGGAAATCTTTGCACACTCAAACTAGCATTTCACTGACTGGTAACTTTGGCGGCTTCGTAACTGAAGTGATGACTACTATCTCTTCTGCAGCTTGAGGTTTGACTGTGCACACTTTGGTTGTGAGAAATGCAAATGAACCTGCTGCACATGCAAAATTCCACCAGTATCAACCCTCTAAACCGGCTTTGGAAGACAATCGGCCATACGAGGCATGCAACCATATGGATTTGAATGACTACATCTGTCAACCCTTTGAATGTGCTTGATACAAATCGGTCTCAGCTTTCCTGATGAAATCATGAATTAAGACCGATGTGGTCTTGAATTCAGTCTGCGTGTACTGTACTCTAAAAAACTCGCCTGTTGACTGTGAACACGGCTATGTTCTGACAAGATTTTTGGAAAGCTAAAAATAGCCTACTGAGGCTACAAATAGCCTATCGAAGGGCAATTTTCAGCAAAAAATCTGAGATATGGGTTTTGTACAGAAAAAGATTCTAAGACAACCCAGAACGTCAGAAATGAGAAAATTTGACTTCTATTCGACCATGCAAGAAATTTTCAGTTGAGAAAATTAGAAATTCGAGAACTGATGCTCTGGAGTAAATTTTCCTGAAAAATTCTGGCACATGGGTTTTCTCGAGGAAGCTATTTTGAATCAACCCAGATGATTTGTTTTGTCAAAAGTCGCCAATTTTTGAAACATGCGAAAGAATTTAAGACAAGAAATAGAAGAAATTGAAAAGAAGAAAGACGTTTTTTGATGTTTTCCTCTGCCAAAATCGCCACTCTGCGTTGAAATTTGTTGATAATTCTGACTTGTACCTGCAAAGAAAGTGTTTTGATGTCTTCACCAATGATTGCTGATGAGAAATTCGCCCAACTCTGAAGGAAATTTGCCTTTGCTCTGAAGAAATACGAATTTCTTAAGCTGTGTGAATGATTAATGATGGCGCCATGCTTAAATAAAGAGAATTCGCACCATATTGTTTACTGCAAGATTTAAAACCTCGACTAAAATAGAAGGCTTCTGATTGGACCCTCTCCAGTTACACTAACACTGTCTTGAAGTTCGAAACTTAAATAATAATAAAATATTCATTATGCAATAGCACAAAGAGGCGCCAATTTTAGAAAATCGCCATTAATGCTTTAAATATGCAAGAATAAATATTAAATATTATTTAACATCAGTTGACAAACTATGTGAAGCTTTAGGATTCACCGACGAACTTCACTGATTTCAAAAAGTCCTCATTTGTCCTCATAGGCGTCCATTTGCTCAAGATATCATGTTTTTTATTAACTTCCTACTTTGTAGCTTAGTACAAAGTTACGACTGACCATCTTCGACACTGATTTCTGGATGATCAGCTCATTGATGTTGGGACTGAGCAGGTGTATTCATTGCGAAGCTTGCAGAACAAGGAAGAAATGTCTGCTGGGAGTCATCACTGCAAAATCCATCATTTAACACCTCAAAAAATTAGGTGCCCTTGATTAAATTGATTTTCAGGTACTAGACTTAACCATTTTCCCAAACTGTCATTTGACGCTTCAAACGGATGTTGGCGATAAACGGTGAACCCAGGCAACTAAGCTCACTGCATAACTAGGAGTATTCCGCATCCAACGAATATATGCACGGCATCTGAAAGGTGCATCAAGAACCCTTAAAGTAAAAGCGCCCTTGGCTTGAAAAGGCACGAACACCATTTTGACGAAAGTGCAACTCTCAACCAGATGCCCTACTTTGACTTCCGATACCGAGAGCTGGAATGCCCCGATTCGTGTGCCGATTGTCTCTCTGCATAGCTAGGAGCATTGAGAAGAGATATCTCTGGAGATGACAAAGCGAGAAAATTGCTTCTAAGACCTCAAAAATACAAGTGCGTTTTTTATTTAAAATATACGCTCCATACTTAGCCATTTTCCGGATGTCTTCACTTTTCAGCATTTTACAAAGACCTCACACGTACGAGCGTTTGCCAAATCCCGAAGGCTGATGGCTAGGCTCGTTGGATAGCTAGAGTAATTGTGCACAAGTCTCATGAAAACTTCGAACGTCAATAACCTCATCTGACAGGCCTAAAGGCTAGGCACCCCTGGCCTATAGAAATACAATGGAAATTTTATGCCAGTCCGCCTGCTTATTTACGTGCCTGGTAGAATCTCTGCCACGATCTTTCAGAATGTCGGATTAACAGGCAACTTGGTGCAACGCGAAGCTGGACTAGAGTAGTACTGATGTCAGGAAGACCTCATCAGCAAACTGGATCATCTTAAGGGTCATTTTGAAAGGCGCCCCTGAGCTACAGTTGCACTGGAAACGCATTTGAGGAAGTTCTGTGATGTCAAGTCTCTTTATTAGCTCATCTTCAGACGTCAACTGCCAAAGCTCTGGGACTCGGATGACTGCGTTTGATAGCTCATCGGATAGGCAGACCAATTCTGAAGAGATTGACTGTATGCTTGAACATTTATCACAAAATCTAGTCCTTCAAAAAGAAGGGCGCCCCTGGGCTATAGGGGCGCAATTCTGCTTTTCCTTGAGAAATCTTCAAAAATTGACCATTGAAAACATCATTTTAGCCACTGAAATAACTATTAAAAATATTAGTGTCGTCGTGAAATGCTCCTCCACCATGAATGCTTCATTCTGAGCCTCTGATTCAGGTTCTGATCAATGGATACTGCCTTTGACTGACAAAACATTAACAAAACCCCATGCTTGATATTGCCCAAAAACTGTATTTTACATCATTTTAGCAAGGTTTAGACTATTTTATGCAAAATACCTTGATGAAGCAAAAAAATTGGTTTGGGTACAACACTACTTGTCTAATGGCATTAGTTAGTAATTGGTGCAAATAAATAGATATATTAATAATTGTAAATAATTACTGTGTGAATATTTTAATATTAATCAAATATTAATAAGTGTAAATAATGCCAAATATTCTATTTGATGATTGCATGATAATTATAATATTATTTATAATAATATTTAAATTGCAATTTAGATTTTTGTATATATATTTTGATGTTTATTTTATTTGTTTATTGATCCTTTGTATTTTAATATTTCGTATTTTAATCATTAAAATAAATTGTCAATATATGCACTCTTATTTTATTTCAATGTATTACAATCTTTTATATTGATATATTTTGTATTTTACGTTAATATATTATAATGATTATAATATTTAGTATTACTATTTATATTTTGATAATGAGAATATTATATTTAATATTTATAATTATAATATTATCTTTGGTAATTATAATTATAATGCTACAATTCGGGGGACATGACAGAAGGAGACAGTTGGAGTATGAGAAGCAGATTATTAAAATCAGAGTAGTGCAGCATCAGCGTGATGGTTCATTTCTAAGGCTGACTTGGAACCCTGGAACCATATTGCTTCAGGACAAGCAATCTTGGGCGGGAGGATTTGTAATGTCCCCAGTTTGTACTAATTCATATTATATTCTAGATTAGGTTGGACATGAACCTTCCTATATGCGTGGACCATCATACATGTATGGAGGTTCGGTATTGTAAAGGAAGAAATGATCGATATTGACAAGAGGCTGTGTAATCCATTTGCGGGAAAATAAAGGCGATATAATTCTATATTCAGCGATATTTATATTTAGGTGAAGAAGTCAATATATGGTTCTGGAGATAGCAATATTCATCGAAGACATTTGCTAGGAGTGATATCGGCATACACACCCTAGCCACCACCTTGTGCCATCGCAACTTACCACTACCATATTTTATTTCATTGGATGATAATCGAAGGACATTGATTTATTTATCTGCTCAAGCCTTCTCTAATTACATTGCCAAGCTGGCAATATTGTCAAATGAGCATTTGTCTATATCTGGAGGGTTGGGCAAAGCGGAAGGCGGTCAATACTTTCTATCAAGCCCATTAATTTCCTATCGCAGCATGAATACTATCGCCTATTCATGTCCTGTTAACTGCCGCATTATGTGAGGTATGTTGCACTTCATTCACACACAGGTAAGAGCATATCTTGAAGAGTATTCAAAGAGGCATCATAGTTATCACCCTATCTTTGGAGTTTTAAGACTGTGCTGTAGCCGCCCATTTCTTATGCAATCTGACAGGAATATACATATGTCATGACATCTTTACAAATGACTGCTTGTATTCTGTAAATTACACACTTCGGGTGGTCGTGTATGCTGGAAGCCGATTGGAGATGCTCGATGGAGATTATTTGAGCCCGCCAACTTTATTCAAGTGTATATCAGCTGATGATAACATTAGTAATAAATGATTAGTGAATAGTTATAAAGAGCAGCAATTCATTATGAAAGAAAAGGTTAACAAAAGTCATGTCTTTTGAAGGGAGATCACTCTTCAAGGGGTGCCTCATTTCATTTTGATATAGAGATATAAAAGGTAATAAGAAGTGAGGGGAGAAGGATCATGGTGGAATTTTGCAGACTTATTTCTATTATTGAATTACCTATTATGGAATTGCGCCATATGAGCAGAAATTCATAATATGAGAGTATACATTTCAAGTTCACAAGACAGAAAGAACTCCAAGGTAAGATGCATGAGTTTAAGGATATCAATCAGGAAAAGCATTCAAGTTTCAATGCCTATAAATCAATGAAATAGGCAGATTTATATTCAAAGCTAAACACATGATTCTAATTGACAAATCAGAAACAGCTATTATATTTACTTATCAAATTTCCATTATTGAATTAATATTTGAATCTGACTTCATTATTCAGAGTTTATTTCATTTATATTCTGGAAACTTGGTTAACTTTGATAATATTGGATGACAACCTTTGTCAATCCAATAAGAAATAAATTGAAAATCTATCGATCCGGAGCTCAAGTCATTACAGAATAGGTCAAAGTGATTATCCATGTTTTTGTAATCAAATATTTTTCTGAACACTTGCATTCATTTTTGCATTCAAGGACAAAAACCCATGGTGTGTAGGAATTTGGAGGATGAAAACCCTTTTGATTTTCACTTGGGATTGGATGATCAAACCGCTCTTGTCCAAGTGAGGTGATTCCATTTAGGGATTGCATTTGTGCTAAAAGTTCACAATTTAGTTTTAGTTTTAGTTCGTTACAGTGTCATTCTAGTGTTTGGTCATTGCGATAATCGTTTATTTCAGTATTTATGATTAACAATATTTTGGGTTTTGCTGATAATATATGTTGAGAAATTATTTATCTTGCTGTTACCACACATCTCCTATTTGCTATACTTTGTGATCAGCTATTTATTGTAGCATTTGTAAGTTGAAATCAGAGTTGAATATTATTAATTGAGGGTGTCTGATGTACTTTTCCTATTGCAATATTAGTTATATCATTTGGATATGTAAGGGTTTCATAATTTGTGACTGTTATATAATTATATCTGCTAGTTGCATCTGCTGTTATGTTAATATCAGCCATTAATATTCAAATCTGCTTTCATAATTGATTCTGTTTGGCATATAAGGATTTCCATGTTTATATTAACATTATTTATTGTTGGATCTGTGCTGCAAAATTCATAATATTTTGATGTATGAGGGTTTCCCAAATTTATTGCTACTATAAAATACTGCTGATCAGCATTTGATCATTGGAGTTTGGCACCTATATTCTATATTTAATATCTATTTCAGTTTGCAATAAAAAAATACAGGAAAATTGCATATTTTACAAAATTTTAAGCTAGGGACATTATAGCTTATGTGACATGATGAATTCAATCTTAGATGAAGTGTATTTATAATGCTATTTGCAGAACATTATCATCGATGCCTATTCATGAACTTCACATTTTATCAGTCCGCTTTCCATTTCTTTTCTTTCTTTCTTTCTCTTATTGAGGCAAGTAACGTAAGTGCCTATATATTTCCAAGGAACCTAGCACTGGTTTCTTATATCTTGATAAAGTGCATAATGCTTTCTAGTTGTCAACCATGCATTTAGAGATCTAATTCTGTCACTGCTGTAGACTTAGAAATTTGTTCACATGCTGTGTTTTTAGATGGTGCATGCTGCATATGTTACATTTGGATCTCATGGTCTTTTCATTTTTATTGCAGACAATTGAAATTCTGTTCAGTAAAGGGATCTTCTTGCACTTGGAGGTGGTGAGTATGTTAAAGGTTTAGCTTCTGTATTTTTCAATGCAACAGAGACAGAATTAGGTGCTTTTTCTCTTAGCACACACACTTCTTATATTCTTTATGATAGTTTACATGGATTTTGGGGTCCACTCTTTGTAGCTTTAGAGCTTTCCAACCTGAAGAGATGTTATTTGAGAAAACTTGACAGAAACAAAACGTTGTTGTGTTGTCATTGTTTTACTTTTGACAATGGGTGATTTTAGCAGGAAAAAGGTAGCATGATGAGTTCTCCTAGTTGTAAAAGATTCACATTATATTTTATTTTTGAAAATTTCATTTTTTTTTTTGTAAATTGAAAAGTATTTGCATTCTTACAACACAATGAAGATCCTCCACATTTTCCTTTCTTCTAAGAGTTTTGGGTTAAAATCAGGTCAAGTTCATAAATTAAAATGAATCTATTCAATACTAGAGGCGGCTTCTTTTCCCATTCAAACATCTATCTTGCATATATTTATATTTACATATTTTACTAAGTTGCCGAATCAGGTACGGGCATGGGTACGGGTATGTGGGTACGATACATGGGTACGGCAAAAAATTTTAGGGGGTTGGGTACGGGTACGTCCGTACAAAAATATAATAAAATATATATATATATATATATGTGTGTGTGTGTGTGTGTGTGTGTGTGTGTGTGTGTGTGTATGCAACCTAGAAACAAAATTATATAAATTCTAAATCTAAAACAGTAAATTATAATTTTTTAAATTATATAATTATAATATATGAGTATTATATTTTAAAAATTATATATATTATCAATAATGTAATTATATAAGACTATAAGTAAAATAATAAATTGTATATTTTATGAAATCAGAAATATTTAAAATTATATATATTAATTATTATAATTTTTTATATTATGAAATATGTAAAAATTATATATATTATGAAATATTAAATATTTAAATATTTTCATAATATAGATATAACTATATTATGAAATACCTTAGGCATTAAAAGTTTAAATTTAAACTAAAATATAAAAATAAAAATATAGTGTTTTTCGTTTTTTAAAAAAATATAAAAAGAAAGGGAAAAAAATTAAAAATCAAAATAAAAAATGAATTATTTGCTTTGTCGTGCCTTGGTCACGCGCTCAGCTTGGTCGTGCCCTGGTCGCACGCTCAGTCGTGCATTTTCCTGTGCAGGGTCGCGCGAGATATTCTATGTGCAGGGTCGGGAGATTTTCGCAGCTGAAACAAAACAATCCCAGCCGAAAGTGAAACAAAACAGTCACGTGAAATCTGCATTGAAGTCGAGATTTTGGCCCTAAAATTCGCCTTTTTTTATGAAAAAAGCTAAACTAAGTTTGAAAATGATCAGAAAAACGTGATAGAATCGCCATGTCATTAGCGGAATCTCCCAGAATTGTCAAGGCGAAGTCAGAATCGTACCCACAGACAAAAACACGAATCCAGTGCGATTCCACAGCGATTCGTACCAGATTCCGTTTCCGAAACGATTCATACCTGGAGTCGTCGACCTGAGACTGGCGATTCGGTAACATAGATATTTTATAGTACCTATGTTCTCCCAGGTTTTTGGGATGGGGATGGCAGGGGATGGGGGGACGTGTTTCAGAATCCCTGATTTTCAAGCCATTTTTGGGGATAGTAGGGGACGACAAAGGGGATGATTATATAAAAAATAGGGAAATTTTAAATTAAAATATATAGGGAAATTTTAAGTATTCATATGATAACATTGGTAAAGCATTCATATATACATTATAGAACCTTAATACATAACATTTATGTTAAATTGAGAGCTCACATTAGAGTCAAAGTCGAACAAATTAGCAATTGTCAAAACTTAATTCAAATTGCTTTCATAATTCATTGTCAATAGGCCTATGATATTCAAAAATAGTATGCAAGTTACAACAGAATGCTCTAAGGCTACAAGTTTCACTTTCAATTACAATATGGAAATACAAAAAGAGAAAAGTACATTGCTGCCCCTAATTTGCATCTCTTAACACTGCATCGAAATCAAAGTCCTCTAAGTCACTCCCATTGTAAGGGTAAGCCTATTCCAATAGAATCCCAACCAATCCTTCTGGTGCCTCCTCATCAACTTGGGCAACACCTTTGAGATAAACATCCCACTATAAAGCTGGAGTTTGTCGATACTTAAGAGTTTGATGACCCTGAAGTCGAAGAGCACTATGCACGACCACTAGCTTCTCCACTCATCTAGATGTAAGTCTATTCCTCTTGATGGAGTAGATAAAGTCTTATGTAGACCAATTCCTCTTTGTAGCAAAGGAATTGGCAACTTGTGAAAGGAGGCAAATGGCAAGCATCCTCAATTGTGGTGTATCTTTCCTGTGCCATGTCCACCATCTAGTAGGTTTAGTTTGAGCTAATGTGGCTCTATCTATCTTCACCTTTGATTTACTGAATGCTAGACCATGAAGATTTGTGAAGACAAGCCATTGTGTGCGAAGTATTGTAGACTTATCAACTGAATACGCATTTCGAAAGGCCTTCTTTAGCCCCTTCTTTCACCTCTTCATCATCACAAGGAGGCAACCATCTAGCCTTTGGTGCATACCATTTGGGAATTATGGTAAAGGTTGCCATATGAAGCGGGGTGTTCATTTTGTTCCACCTCTACATCACAATGGGCTTAATTTGTTGCGCATATTATCTCGAAGTAGGATCCTTAGCCAAAATCATTTGCTTTATCTTTCCAAGCATGTTGTCAAATGTCTCATATATCTCTTTGAGAGGAGAATTTGTATCGACATATCTGATATCTAATGACATCTACAAAAGGTGAGTTGAAAGAGCAAACATATTTGCAAAATGCAAACAAAAAGTTCAAAAACTTTGAACAATAAAATTAAAATGTTAAAATCATAAATTTAATATGAAAATCAGCAATTTAATATTTAATTTTTAATAAAATCAGCAATTTAATATTTAATTTTTAATAAAATCAGCAATTTAATAATAAATATAGCAATGTCTTACCTCACAGTGGACCATCAATTGTCATAAAGGATCCTTTGTTTGATGGCTTTTCCTTCAGTAGAGCTTGAATTAGGCCTACTCCACTCTGAATTCACCATCATCAATTGTAGAGCTCATGCATCTCAATCATTTTCTCTAACAACATGAAGTAATTGGCATATCTTGTCTCAACAGGTTTGAGGAATTCCTTCTTTGAAAACCTCCTGAAGAGAGCACGTGAGGTGTGGTGGTTGCAAATGAACATTTGAATATCTCTAGTTTTTGCCACCACATGTTTCACCCAATCTGTTTTCCTTATGTCTTTCAATGCATTGTTCAATGCATGAACACAATATGGGGTCCAAAAGATGATATGCTTGTAAGCACCCTCCACCACCATAATAGCCAATTTGCACACATATGTTGAATCAATAACCACTTGTACAACATTTGAGGCTCTAACCAGCTCTATGGCCTCTCTCAAAATGCTAAATTGGAAGTCTGCATCCTTATGCTTCCTTGAACAATACATGACTAAGAAAATAAGAGCCAATTGAGCATGTGACTATGATATTGATGAATGGCCGATGTCTAATATCGGTCCACCCATCCATCACAATAGAATAACTTGTCCTAAACCAAGATTGCCTCATGTTCTCCATTAGCAAATTAACCTTAGAATAATCTTTGTCTAGGAGGGTAGTGCATAGTTTATGATCTTTAAGGGGAACTGTAATGTCCCCATTTTGGCCATACGCTCTTCTTTGACTGATAGCCTATTTCTGGAAATCCGTAGGTTGATCAAAAGTGAAATTAGGGTTTCCTTGCTTGGATGTTTGTGGCATTTCTAGGTATTTACTATTTTTAGTAAATACTAATTTTGGCAGTGGTTCAATTGTCAGCCTTCATTAAGTCTTGCTTCCAGCTCAGTTATGCTTTCTGTTGGTTTTGAGGTGAACTTACTATATTTGGCAGTGGCTATTTTTAGTAAGTCTAATTTTGGCAGTGGCATCATCAACAGTTCAACTCAAGTCATCTTGTTATCCATCAGTCTCAGTTTGGCTTTGGGTTTGGTTTTCTTCATGAGTTGAGTTTATACTTAGTCAAATTTCATGTTTCTCAATTGTACCCCATGCCTAGGAGTAATAACTTCATGTTGTTTTAAAAGAGGGGCCATTAAGGGGGTCAATTGTGCATTTAATGATTTATTAAATGCTTTATTGTTACAAAGTGAAGTTGGACGCCTAAAGGAGGTTGAGTAATATTTTATTATTTCAAAAAGTAAAATGCAAAAAGGTGGCGTCCCTTTTGGAAGTTGAAGTGATTCAACTTCTTGGAATTTGAAGAGTTCTTGTTGCTTCATTTGCCAACTAAAGCTTATATATTGCTGCTGTTTGAAGAGCTGATTATCCAATGTTTATGCTAATGTTATGCTGTCAAAATGACAACTTGTTTAATACTTTGAGGGATGCTTACCTCCTAGTTCCAATCCAATTTCGTGTTTGAAAGACAACACCTAGTTGGTCTTATTGCTGCTTCTCAATCAGACTAGCAGATTGTGCTTCAAAGTTGGTGAATTTGGTGAGAATTTCAATTTTAATGTTGCTGGTGTATACACAACTGAAGTGTTTTTCATTTACAGCTTTTGATGTGAATTTATTTTGGTTATGGGTATTTGATCCTTGCAATTCTATGCTAATGGCGACCATATTTGGAGAATTTCATAATTTAATTCCAAGTATTTGATTTTTAGCAAGAGAAATCGCCCCTCTTGAGGGCCATACCATCTTGAGAGTGCATTGGGATTCGTGCAAAATAATATTTTGAGTTTTGATGCAGTTTTGTGGTTTGAGTTTGGGCGCCTATCCTCCAAAGAGACTTTGCATTTCATTACATTCAATTCAGAGGTATATTGAAAGAGTTATGAGCATTTCATTGTTTTACAGGTTGCTGGTTTACAGTTTCAGTTTGCTAGTTTTTATTATCAGACTTCAATAAGTTCAGAATTTGGCTTCAATTTCAATCTTTGAGAATTATATAAACTAGCTAAATTCATCCTTCACATATTTGCATTCATTCTTCTATTGTAACACTTGTAATTTGCAGTTTTTCTTAATTGTAAGGTTGAAAATTAGTAGTACTAATCCAACCATTTATTTACTGCATTTACTTGTGATCTTTAATGCAAATATCATAACCCCTGGATGGTTTACCGCAAGTGTGGAGGAATCTGATTTGTATTTACTTTCTATCACCCACTGTTAAGTGGAGAATTCCCACTGTTTAGTGGATGCCCGCCGCAGCGGAGGAATTAGTCTGGATTATGTTGTTTTCTTCCCCCCATTGTTTAAGTGGTTGAGCAGATTTCTTCATGGCTGGTTATCCGTCTATTTGTTTCAGTTTTCAATTAATAACTCCGTCATATGTTAGCACCTCGCCCTCAGTGGGATCTTGAGTGCACATTCTTGACGTTGAGTTTGTTTCATTTCAAGTACTGTTCTTTAATTTCTCCGCCATATGACAACACCTATCCTTCCTTGGGATTGAGTGTGCATTCTTGGTGTTGAGTTCTTTCAAGCTTGGATTTCAGTTTTGATGCTAACACTAATCCATTGGCGTAGTGTTGGCTTGTGTTATGATAATTCAAGAAAAAATTGGTTGGCATATTTTAGGAACAAATGAGGGACCAATAAATGTTATATCTTTGATCATTTGTTTGAAATAGGAGAAACAAGCCACATGAAATGGAATGGCATGGGAATAAAAAAAATTAGCAATGGAAGGCTCCGTTGCATCCCATGCCTGCTCTTTAAACATACTTGCAATTGTCCCTGGCCTCTCACCACCACTAACCTTCCTCTTTCCTCTTGTGGCAATATCACTACTACCACTATCAACCATAGATGGCATAGGCATAGATGATTGTCTACTTGCAAATGAATGTGTCGATATTGTCACACCTTTAGACCTCATTTCTGCATCCATGTGCAATGTTTGAGCCTCTAGCTTCTCATCCTTCTTTATGTCTAGAGTCTAGACAAACTTTAACTCCATGGTTTGTAACCCAAGAAATGAGACCGTACCCTTGTGTAGCTCTCTCTAAAATCTGTGTTGCAAATGTGATACAACCACACTCTACTCCCCCATGAATTTTTACTTTTGGTATCAAGAGCTGTCACAAGTTGGAGAAGAGTTTTTTTTGTTAAAATGGTCCTTTGCGTAAGGTTTCAAGACATCGGAAGGGCACTCAAATGAATTTGGTGGCTGTTCATCTC
>VDFB02117563.1:0-11030 GCA_007258455.2 Sequoia sempervirens
CCAATTCATTGAAATAATCAAAACAAACATCAAATATAAGATTTTGAAATCACCACTTGTTCTCATTTCTTCTTGTGAGGGTGTGAGGAAACTTTAAACAGTATACGCTCCTTCTTCTTCTGAATGTTATATAAGGGTTTGGGAGGAACAACATCATCTTGTGCTTCCATGGGCACTGCTTCATCTTCCAATACAACAATAACCTGCTCAAGGGCAACACTTCATTTTTCATCCTTCTCATGTAATAGAAAAAATTGTAACGTCAAATCAAATTCAAATCCATGCAACCAATTCATTCAAATAATAAAAAACACACTAAACAAAATATTTCGAGATCACTATTTGCTCTCGTTTCTTCTTGTGAGGGTGGCTTGAAACTTTTGACCATGTGCGATGCTTCTTTTGAATGTTAGACACTAGGTTGGGAGGAACAACATCATCTTGGGCTTTTGTAGGCACAACTTCCTCTACCAAATGAACACTACTCTGCTGGGAGGCAGGAACCGCTTCTCGACCATCACCCTGTCATGTCATGTAAGTTAACGTTAGGTGAACCTTGTATGCATCAGAACAGAAAACAAGAACAAACCAAAATTCAGATTTGACAGTTCAATTCAACATTACCATTTCATCCTTTCTCTTTCTCTCTTGCAATTTAATATTTTTTTCCTTCTCTGCTCCTTCTCCTCACTATTGTATAACGCCATTTGCTTCTTCACCTTGTCCTTTCCTTCCTGGGGAAGTCGACAGAAGCTATGTTTCCCATATTGTAAACAAACCCTTTCAATAACATGCTTTTGCTAGATTTTATGTGGTAGATTTAGTTGGTACTCCATATTTTCCACCTTCTTTTGAAGGTACTCTTTCAATTTCTCAGGGGGAGGAGGGTGGAGTTTTGGTTCCCCCCCCCCCGATGCAATTCTACCACGCTTGGGTGCCGCAAGAATAGAAAGGTGCTGATGTTGAATCCTATGCATGTTGAACAATCTCCAATCATGATATTTTCTCTTACATTCTTCTACAATACAATATTATACGTATCTAGCATTCTCCACTTCTCTTTTGTATTTAGTAGCAACCTGCATGACAAATTCGAAAAAGAAAATTGCTTAATATATTTGATATTAAAACAATTTGAATGCACAACATATACACACAACCAAATGATGCAATAATTGAATTATTATATCTACCTTCCCGTCCACCCCATCACCTCGTGCTTCATTGGGTCCATCCCCATCCTTAGGGTCTCCCTTTGCACACTCTTCCCCGTTGTCATGGACTATGGCAAGAGCATGATGGTCTCCCTGATTATCATCTTGAATCAAAGGAACGATATACTATCAAATTCAACATATTTGTAACAGACATGATATTTTCCAACTCAAATTGTAAAGCATTTTGATTGATGCATTGGAAGTAAAGGGAAATTGAAATTTCACAATCAATTACTGAACACGTCATTGCCTCAACATTCATCATTTTCCTAAAACAAGGGGACTTCCTCTATACCACTGTTGCTACCTCCTGATTAAAACATTCCCACTTTCTAGTCAACATCATAACCACTTATGAGAGATTAAAATTATACATTTGATTGCATCTTGTAATTATAGGATCTTACCAGCACATTTGTGGAACACGATTGTCCTGAGGAAGATGTGCTACTACACACCCTCTTAGGTGTGTCGGCCACCTCAATGACATTATTCATTGTACAAAACACTTTCCCTTTTACAACACATATCCTTGGTTTGTTGTAAAATGTAAAATAGTTGCAAGTGTTACAAATAGTTAAAGTTACAAAATTTATTGCACCATTTGCAGTAAGCAAGCATATATTTTTTCAATCATAAGAAGAATTTGAAACACATATTTTAGTCTACCTAAGACTTGTGATAAATTTTGAAGGTTCCTTTCATTACATTCTTTCTATCTAAATAAAAAAAGGTTTTCAATACATTCCTACTGTCAGAAAAATTCCAAGCTAGAAAAGAGATGGTGTTGTGAAACCTACAACCCACATAGTGTTGTAAAATGTTATACAAGTAACCCACTGTGTTTTCAAACCTGCAATTATTTTGTGCATTTATTTTTTCAATCACATGAAGATACTAAATTGCAATTTATACCATAAGTAACAGTTGTAAAATTTGGAGGTGCCTTTTATTACATTTGTACTATATAAATAAGAAAATATTTTCAAGACATTCAAACTGTTATGTGAAATCTCAGGTTGGAAAACACTAGGTGTTATAAATCCTGCAACCCACATTCTCTTCTAAAACCCTTTACAAGTAAAAACCCTATTGGATACTCACCCCTCACCTCAATTTGGTATGTTTTGTGATTTTATTGAGAACATTTTTCTTTCTAGATAGCAATAATGTAATGAACTTGGAAAACACAGGGCGTTAAGAAATCTACAACCAAATGTATCCCGCACCTGCAAGTCTTCCCTGTCCTCTCAAGTGTTTAGATTTAAACATGCAGAATGAAACAACTAACAACCCACATTATGTTTTCCAATCTGCCATTATTTTTTGCATTTCTTTGTTTCAATCGTACGAAGAAATTCAAATACAATTTATACTGTAACTAAGAGTTATTATATGTTTTGAAGGTGAACATCATTACATTATTACTGTGTACAAAACAAAAGGCTTCCAATACATTCATACTGTTAATATAATTGAAAGTGGAGGATACATAAAACTATCCAAATTCACATGAGGTATGACCAACCAATTGAGTTCTTATTGTGTAAGTAACCAAAATTTTATCATTACATTCATATTGTCTATGTGTGTTGACCTTATTGTTGCACAAAAATTTTGACCTCTCAATGCCCGATACAAGCATCAGATAAGATGCATGGTAGGAAGTTAAACCATATCACGAATCAGATGGACAACACTGACTACCATGAAAAGTATGATTTCAACACAACAAGAAACCACTCCTCCATAGGACCCATGTGATTACTAATTAAAGATTCCCCCTTAAGAAATATCATACCCCTCATTCTTAGCTCATTAGGAAGATTGTGCTTGCATATGATTACTTTTGGTTGAATGCATACCTTCCAGATGCATCCAGCTAGGAAAAGGTCTCGAATTTCTTGGTAAAGAGACATTGGAAAGTCACATAAATTTACAATCTCTATTTCTAGATTGTAATATTGAACACGTCCATGCCCATTTTTTCCTATACACTAAAGATACAGTTAAAGAAGTGAGCATAATTATGATAGTTGACATCAATGTGGTTTGGCTCTTTTCTATCAATTATCCTTAACATCTTTTCCCAAAACTTGTACGAGAGACTCAATTCCTCTATGCAAGCAAGAATATTCCATGGAAGATATGGGTGGTAGTTGGTCAACCAAGTACAAACACATGCTTCAACATTACACAACATCTTGAATAGCTACATCAAAAAAAATATTAGCTTTCACATCTTCACCATACAAAGTAGAATTAAATAACACATAAGCCACTGTGTTTTCCACCCTACCAATATCTAGTACTTTTTGTTTTGTTATGACATCAACATCTATAGATGATACCACTAGAAAGCTCTCAAAAAACCCACATCAAATATGCAATCTTTTTTCTCCTTTGACCTCTGGAAGTAACCTCTACAAAAACATAACAACATTTCATGACAACTAGGAAACTTTGAATCATACCTTTCTCATTTCCAAAACATGCACTTCTCTCCATCATACATCAATGACACCTTTCGACATCATGGACCTTAGTGGATTAGATTGTGGAAGAGGTGGTGATGTGTGTTGGAGAGAAGAGCTTGTTTTGCAAATATTGCAAAGTTGCTCCAAAGATGCCTAGTTGTCATGAAATGTTGTCATGTTTTTATAGACATCTTATCTAATGCTTGTATTGGGCATTGACAAGTTGACCTTTTCATACAACGGCAAGGCCAACAATGTGTAAATTCAAGTTGGAAAACACTGGGTGTTATTAAACTTGCAAACCAAATACCATTTTAAAACCCTTCACAAGTAACATCCCAATTCCTTACTCACCCCTTAGTTGAATTTGAATGCTTTTATATATCCCACACCTGTAACTCCACCCCATGCTCTCAAACCTTTAGCTTTGAAGGTGCAAAATGAAAGAACTCACAACACACAGTGTTTTCCAACCTCCAATTATTTTCTGCAATACGTTGTCCCATCATGCAATGTATGTATTTTTCTATGTTTTAATGCATTTTTTTATGTTATGATTCTTTTGACATGCATTATTCTAGGGAGAATAGCCATGTCCAATTGTAGGGAAGAAGCTAATCTCCCTACAAAGTATAGTAAAACCAAGCCATTATCCCTAAAAAAATATGTCTTTGACATGATAACATAATCAGACATGTCTTATCCTTGAAGAAGGACAATATGTTATCATGTGTAAGCCATGTTGCAAGGAGATCACCTTTTGCAATTGGGACGAGGCTATTATCCCTAAAAAAATGCATGTCACATGCATCATAATAGTCATCATGTTTTAAAAATCATATTTCAAAATGGACAAAAAGCCCAAAACATGGCATTCAAAACCATAATTTACAAATAGCAAAAATCCCAGACGAGGTCCCATTTTTGCTGCCATTTTCCACAGTGAAATTTCGCAAGTTACTGGAGAGCAACGGGAAGGGGTTGCAGGCATTCAGAGGCTGAAGCAACACAACCACCCTCAATACGAAAAACACATTTGACAGGCATAGGCAGCTAGCTAGCTAGCAGGTATGTTTATCTGCCGACAATATATGCCATTTTCCCATTCAAGTCTTAGGAACTGTGAAGAAATGAATGGCTATTTGTTGCGAAGATGGGTTTTCATTGACGTGAAAACAAAGGGTTTTCCTTGGGAAAAGGGGTTTTCATTTGAAATGCAAAGTTGTTTATGTGTTTTTGTGTTGAGGGTTTTTAAATTTTTGTTTCCTCCCGTCTGCTAGTTTTGAAATTTTACAATTGCCAAATGAAATAACTGACAACCCATTATGGAAATATGAGTGAAATAACCGAATAACAATTAGAGAAATCATAAACCATGAAAAATATATAAGAGTTTTGTTTTGTTATGCTCCAAGAATGTAATGAAGTCCACTTTCAAATTTCTGAACAACTCTTTGCTACAGTCCAAATTTCATTTCACTTTCTTCATTTGATTGGAATAAAATGCACCGATGGAAAAGAAGTTGGATGGAAAAATCACACCGACGGAAAGACTTGATAATTAGACGTTAACTCTGACCTGTCGTTGCCTGTCTCGTCACTGGGAAAACGTGTCAGTGCCGGTGGGTTTTCAAAATCATATTTTGGAATGGACAAAAACCCAAAAAATGTGGCATTCAAAACCATTATTTGCAAATAGCGAAACGAGGTCCCAAGAATGTAATGAAATTGGAAAACAATAGGTATTATGAAACCTGCAATGCATAGTGTTGTTATACATTGTTTGTAGTGTTGGAAAACACATTGTCCCATGTCAGTTAGTTCGTTATGAAGAGTTTTGTTTTTTTATGCTCCAAGAATGTAATGAAGTCCACTTTCAAATTTTTGCACAACTCTTTTCTATAGTCCAAATGCCATTTCACTTTCTTCGTTTGATTAGAACAAATAAAATGCTCACATTATTTGTAGTGGTGGAAAACACACTATCTCCTCTCAGTTGTAGCTCGGGTTTTACAACACTATATGCATTGCTTGTTTCTTAACACCTAGTGTTTCCCAACATTCATTTTTACAAAATAGAAAAAAATGTCTTCAAAAGAGTTTGTAATATAGATAGTTTGAATGTATTGAAAATTCCTTTCAAAATTTATAAGGAATTTTAATTTGGGAAAAAATTGCATTTAAATTTTGCATGATTGAAAAAAAAATGCACAAAATAATTATAATTTGGAAAACACAGTGGTGGTTTTCAGTTATTTGAATCTCCTTGTTTAACTGTAAAGGTTTGCCTCACAGTGGGTTGCTTGCTTCTTAACACGTAGGGTATTGCAACATGAAGTTTTAGAAAATAGTATAAATGTCTTCAAAATCACACCTTTCATTGTTGTGTTTAAATTTTGGATGATTGAAAAATAAAGTGCACAAAATAGTTGTATTTTGGAAAACACAATGTGGGTTTTCAGTTGTTTGAATCTCCTTGTTTAAATGTAAGGGGTTTTCTCACAGTGGGTTGCTTTCTTCTTAACATGTACAGTTTTGCAACATGGAATGTTACAAAACAATATGAATGTCTTCAAAATCACACCTTCCATTGTTGTGTTTAAATTTCAAGTATATAACAAATTGCATGCTTCATAACACACTGCATTTGTCAACCTCCACATCACAACATACCCAATCCCTTATGGTTTTTAAACCCGATATGTAGGTGTGCATTAAGAATAACAAGAACACCAATTTATTGTCATTATTGGCAATAATGAATAAACTTGTTGAAAGTGGTGAACGTTGTGTAGTGCATGTTGGAAAACACAATGTGTTTTGAAGACTACCTTTACTTATACCCAACCTTTGTCTTGAAATGCAGATATACAAAGGTATAGATGGTGTTCTATTTTATCAAATAGCACGTCTCTCATTTAAGGGGGAATCTATTAACCATCAATACATAGTGTGCTTCATAGTACACACTTCATTCTATAAATTATAATAATTCATGTTGGAAAACCCTAGGTGGTAAGAAACAAGCAACCCAAATAGTGTTATAAAATCCTCTGCAACACTATTGGTTAGTACCCCTCACCTTAATTTGGCTGGTTTTCTCCTCCAACTCCTCCATGTGCACTCTAATCTTTAGCTTTCAACGTGCAGACTAGAAACTCATCGTGTTTTCACCCTACTTTCTCCAAACCAAAAATGCACACATTAGCCCTCCAATTTTCTCATGCCACAAAAAAGCTATGAAAATGAAACTTCATAGGCACGCTAGGGCACCTATTTTAATCGGCCGGCAGGAGGAAGGAAATCTGATCTGATGGTATCATTAACTCCTACCTACCATTTCCTGGACGTTTGGTCCCGTCTGCCGGTTTTGTCACTTTTTGTTTGCATGTATGTTGTTATGTATGTTTTTATTTATGGTTTTATGTGTTTTTTTGTATGTACATAGGTGCGTCTTTTCAGCATAAGTGTCTGCACAATTGACAACACACTATGTTTCTAAACCTCCAAAATGGGCAACAAGGAAAACTCATATTTGTAAAGAGGCTTCTAGCTACATTAAAAAACACATTTTGTTTACAAAACTTTTGCATTGTGTTACATAATAGCAATTCCATTACAGAATTTGGGAAGCCTAATGGCCATTTCTGTGTTATTATGGCATTGCCTTTGTAGTTTGTATGGTATATTATACCGAGTAAAAAAAATAAAATTTAATAACAATGTTCCTTATTCACAACCTTATGAAACCCAACTATGCAACAATGCTTAAAAATATTTCCTAGGTGATGAGTGCAAGCAAGAGCGTGAGAGGAAAGGTGTGCGGAGGGGATTTGAATTCCTCTGAGGATGAGGAGGAATCGACAGAGGCAGATGAAGATCCTACAGATGCGGATGGAGTCCAAGTTTCGCTGTGGGTTGTGGTTCTTGCGGGGAAGGCTAGATGCTTTCTTTTACGGCTTTGTTTTGAGCTATTCTCTATTTTTTCCTATGGAGGCTTCATGAGAATGTCTGTGTTGTTGGTTGTAGGGGTCTTGGAGATCTTTTTTTCTTTGTTGTGGGATGTGGTTTGTTTTGGAGCTTCTTCTTTGCTCCTTAGGCTGTGGTGTTTTTTGTGGCAGCATGGTGTTCTCTTCATGATTTGGATTTGTCTGCCTAGTGTTTTGTGGTTGTTGTTGGCCTTAAAGATGGTGCAAGTGTGCTTGGGGCTCTCTGAGGTGGAATGGTGGATTGATGGGATTATTTTTGCTCCTATTCAGCGTAATAGGAAGGCTGGTGAGTGCTTTGTGTTGGCCTATTCTTCTGCTTGGTTCCTCTTGGTCTCCCTTTGCCCCTTCTGGCTATGTTTTTTGGTGGTATTTTTTTGGGGGTTCTTGCTCTTCTCTTGTGGAGTGGGTGGTTGTTCCTAGGTGTGAATGTGGTCTTCTATATGGAGGATGGCCATTCTTCTTGCTTGGGTTGTGGTTGGTGATGTTGGCATTGATTTGGTTGATGTGTGCCATCTGGTGTTCTCTTTTTGGCTGCCTTCTAGGTAGTGGGTGTGCGGTGGAATTTCTGAGGATGACTGGTTGCGGAATGAGCTTATTTTTGCTCTGACTTGATGTAGTTGGAGGGATTGGGGTTTCTTAGTGTTGGCTTGTTCTATTTCTTGGTTTTCCTTGATCTTCCTTCGCTTCTTCCTGCTACCTTCTTGGTGACTCTTTGTTGTTTTCTAGCATCTCTCTTTGTAGGTGATTTGGGAGTGTGTTGGCTACTTTTTGGAAGTTTGGTTGTTGATTGGGCATGTTTTGTCCCTATTGGGCATAATAGGGAGGCTTGGGTGTTCCTTTTGTTGGCTTGCTCTGCTTCTGGCTTCCTTTTTGTTGTCTTTCATCTCTTCCTCATTCTCTCTACTAGCTTGTGGGCTATGTGTGTTTTTGTACCCTTCAAGCTCTTTGTTGCTTATAGTTTTTCTGGGCTTGGGGGTTGTCGGTGTGGTTTTGTTGGTTTGGGTAGGGCTATCTCTGCCCTGTCTTTTTGTGTATCTCATCAATTTTCTTATGGATCTGATGGTTATGTCTGATTCCCCTGATTTTGGTGGGGTACTTCTGGTTGGGAAGAGTGTTCTTCTATTTTCCTAGTTGTTGTCTTTGGTTAGGGGTGCTTTTCTTGTGTCTGATGGGATCTATGTTCTGTTAGAGGTGGTGATGGAGCTGGCTACTTTGGGCCTGTGGTTGCTAATGAAGGTTTACCTAGCTGAGGTGTGCGTTGTGGGGTCTTCTTTGTTGATGACTTGTTGGCTAAAGGGTCATTTTTTTTGGACTCTATTCAGAGCTTTGGTGGCCTTGTTCTCTTTGTTGGGTGGTTTTCAAGTCTTAATCCTAGATCCCAGATGATTTTTTTCTTGGTGCAGGGCTTTCCAAAGGAGGCTATGGTTGTTTGTTTGGCTACTATGTTAGTTTTCTCCTTTGGTCCTATGGAGGTGGTCCCCCCTCGACAATTGATCTTATTAAGGTGGGAAGTTCTCCTGTGGAGGTGGAGGTTGAGGGTACTGGTGATGTCTAGCTACAGTGGCTTTATAGATCATTTCTTCCTCTCCAATAGAGGGGAGCTCACTCCTTTAGAGGTGGAGCTGGAGTGGGTTTCATATTACCAGGCGAATCTGAGTTGCATGGAAGCTGAATTTTTGCAGTTTTCTATGGTGGATCAAATTTTCCCTATTAAGGTGGGGATTTTGGTCTTATTGGTGGTTCTTACCAATGTGGTCTCTGCTCATTTAGTGATGATTATCTTTCTTGGCTCATTGGGGTCTTCCATGAGCGGCTAGTTTGTTGATGCCTAGTAGATGTAGGTGGCATCTTTGTGTAACTAAAAGGGTTTCTGGTCCTGATTAAAAACCAGTTGGTTTAAGGGTCTTTGGCCCTTGATTTTTTGTAAGATGCAGCATGTGTAGTCTTGTTTGTCTTTTTCGGCTATTGCGGTGCTGATGTTGGTCTATGGTTTATCTTTTGGGCAGCTTGTCTTCCTTTGTACTAGGTTTCGGGCCCCATCAAAACCCATTTTTTACCCTCTAATCAAAAACTATGCAACAATGCTTCACAACTAAACAAAGGTACATGATTTAAAAGGAGAATCACTGTAATGTAAAATCATAAATATTATGTTCATTTCAAAATATATCTGATCTAATTACCAAGGATTCAAAGGTTCATGTTCTATTTTGGGAGATAAATGATACCAATGTAGTGTTGTAGAAATCATACTAAAATTAACACAAATCAATTATGAGAAGGATAATTAAAAGGATGCATTATCACCCTTCAATGATGCTTTAAACATTTCCCATGCAACACTCACACTTTAACAAGGAAACATGATTCACGCAAAATTTTGGGATATAATACATGTTGTCACCTAGATTTTGTACCCTGTTGAATGTAAAACTCAACAATCCAGTGCAACATGGGAAGACCTCATAAGGTGTGGGTCACTTGCAGAATGAGGTCAACCTCCGGAGAAGGCCGGATTCCTTTGGTGTCACCTAACTACTGCTCTTGTAAGGAAAAGGGAGAAAGAGAAAACACTAAAACTAATGTAAATGTTATCTCTATGGTGATACACCGAATTTAATAAGACACATAACACAGTTTACGCACACAGTTTTAGTCAATGACAGAAGCTTAGTTATACACAACTCAATCACATATGTTTTCTGCATAAACATTTCATGGAAAGGTTCATATGGCTATACTCCTAGAAGGAAGGAATAACTTCACAACTAGAGGATACTGCATTACAACACATCTCACAACCTACAAAAACACATATTTTTCTACAGAAAGGTGCTGAAATAAGACATAACCATAAGGAATCATTCAATTTCACAAGTAGTTTCATCGATTATACAAATGCACACAATTTAATAGAGATATTGAAAAGGTAAAGCGCTTATACTCATTGATTTCAATGGTGAACACTGATATACATGTCTGTCATGCGCTACAAAACATAGCCTCTCTTCTGCAAAGAACTCTACAAGTTACAAAAAGCAGAAAAGTACCAAGTTCGAACTGATTACAAAAAGGAAAAAATGCCATATATACAAAAGAGTGTCGGCCCCCTTAGGGCTTATAAAATATCAGACTTCAGAAAAAAAATCTGCCCTAGATCTTTTTGAATGGAGTTAATGTTGTATCCCCATGTCCATGTTGTCTGTGTCAGTGAAGAGTCATTCCTAGGAGAATCCTTCAGATCTTTTGCAGCTACCACATTCACTTCTGGTCCTCGTGTGCATGCTCAAACCTCCCTATTGAGCTGCTTTGAATGCTCCTGAGCTATGAACAGATCCACGTTGTCT
>VDFB02117564.1:0-31618 GCA_007258455.2 Sequoia sempervirens
TTTACATGTGCTTCTCTTAGAAGGATTAATGTGGGAAATGAACTGTGTTTGTTTCCGCTTTAGGACATAGTTGTACATGTCTTTGAGGAAATCTAATCAAAATTTAAGTTACCAAAGGCACCACTGTTCTTGGAGATTTCTATGAGATGCCCTAAATTTCCCTTAAACCCATCTCCACTACTGCTACTACTGTCACCACTGCTATTGCTCCCACTCTCTTACCCAATATTATTGCTACCACCATCACTGCTCTCATTGCTACTACTTCTCTCCTCTATAATGGCTAGCTAATCATGGGATAGTAAGTAAAATTAGTTTGTGTCTCTCCCACCACATGTCATACTCAACAATAGTCCTTGGGTCCACCACCCTTGGCCATGGATCCCATGCAACTGCAAGAGTATCTCGCCAACTCTGGAATGTGTAGTATCAAACTCCACATGACCTCTTGATGTAGAGTAGGGGTATAAAATGATCAAACACAATCATACAATCAATCACAAGGACCTTTGGTCTTCAATTTATTGGGCCATCCTTCACAAATTGCCCTTAATCCTTAAATCCTTCCAAAAAGGCCTTTTGTCCATAATTTATGGATCAGACCTGACATTAAAAATGTAAGACTAGTTTAAAATACCCTTTTGGCCATTACAACACATATTTAGAAATGGGGTAAGATATCACTTAGGTTTGGGCTTCAATAGACCTCTAATCTTGTTCAGACAAGTTTCACTAATATAATGATATCTTCCTACAAACTCAATGAAATTTATTCACACATAAACCATAATAAATTTAAGAGTTCTCTTCACATGTTGCAAGCAAATTTTAGACCGTACAGTACATCAATAACCCATACAGTGTGACAAAATCAGGAAAATGTAAAAAAAATCCAGATTTCCACGTGCAAAGAAGTAACTTCTCTTCCCAAATCTTCATTACAACCTTCTCTTCGAGATTACAAGGAAATTTTAAGCATCTAAAAACATGTTGCAACTGCCTCCAACCATATTTTGGTTAAGGAGTTAACAAATCATCAATTTTACACTTTTTGTAAAAAAGTTGCAAAAGTTGCTTGACAACTTTTGTGCAACTTTGACAACATTTAAATTATTCCATTACCTTGCACCTAGAGAATCAAACCTAAATAAAACCAACATGAAATGGTCTATAAATACCTTATTACATGAAAACAACCTCACATGACCAAAAACCAAAAAATTCATTACATGGAACCAAGGGTACCCTTGCACCATACTCCCTAGAGGAGAAAAATAACTCAAGTCCCACTTGAGTTAAGACCTACGATAGTATATCCATGCCTGATGATATCATTTTCGGACATCCAAGTGGCATCCTCATGAGGCAGACCCTTCCATTTGACTAGGTACTAAAAATAGACCTTGTTCCTTGTCTTCTTGGTTTCTTTTGTGTCCAAAATGCATCCAAACTTCAAAGGTTGGCTTGGTGGGAGATCTCTGACCCATTCCTCATTTGAGAATGCTGATTAACCCACATTATCACCTGCAACAATATCCACTTGGAAAGAGTACAAAACAAAAACTAAATTTGTAACCTTCAAATCAATTGCTCCTCTGCTCACAACTGCCCTTTTCTTGCATCTGCCACCTCCAACTTGTAAATGATCCCTTTCTACTTGATAGATGGAAAAAATGCAATAGAACCTTTCCCCACTACAATAGCTTGTTTCATTTTGAACTTAGGCTTCTCACCCCTCAAGTTTACCATCTCATCCAAAGCATCCAGTCCCCTCTCTTTATATCTAACCATTAGGACATCAAACATGGTTTCTTGATCAGTTTTACCACTCTCTTCTACAAGAAGTGAATCATATCTAACCTCCAACATCCCATTGTGTAATTTCTGCAATGAATGTGTGTATTCTTCACCCTCAATGGAAAAGAGAAAAGATAGAGTTCTACTTGCCTTGTCAACACCATCAATTCTCAAATTTGGAAGGGGCTTGGACTGAGAATCCACAACACAATCTATATCATCCAAATATGGAATGTGTAATGCTACTCTCTCCTTTGGATCTACACAATCAGTGGCCTTTTCCTTGTCTCTATTCACATCAATTGGCGCAACAATAAATGGAACCTCTACTTTGGAATTGAGCCTCTCAAGCTCATCCTGTATTGGATTATATTCACCAACTTGCAATGCAAAGATAATTGGGGTTGCATCCTCACATTTCAACTGCTAATTCTTAGTACCTTCAATGATATGGAAAGGTTTATCTTCCCATTCTAGCAACCCTACATGAGGACTAGTGCCTCTCCTTGGAATGCCATCTACTATTAGATTAACATGCTCCTTCAACAAATTTTGAACCTCCAATGGTAATTGATCAACCCTAGTTGTTGTCATAACAGTCTGAGGTCTATTCATGCTTGCAAAGCCTTTGTCTTCCTTTCCTATGATTTGTACAAATTCCTTTTCACTCACCAACATAACACTAGAACCCATTTGTGAATCTTGACTTTCCTCTTTTAATGGTGTGAGGGTGTATTAAACTCCATCTTTCTCTATGGCATATGTGTTTTTCTACCATCATGTTTTGCATTCCTATCAAATTGCCAAGGCCTACCCAAAAGCAAATGACAAACATCCATTGGAATTATGTCACACAAGACCTTATCCTTATATCCCCCTATGTGACAATCTACCCAAATTTTTTCATTCACTTGTACTTGTTGCCCTTTGTTCAACCAAGACACCTTGTAGGGAGTGGTATGAGGTAACCTTTGTAATTTCAAATTCTCTACCATTTCAAGAGAAAACAAATTATTAGTACTATTAGAACTAATAACAACCTTGCAACACTTACCTTGGCTTTTGCATGTAGTCCTAAAGAGTGACTTTCTTTGTGGTGGTTCCTTCTCCATTGGCCCTTTGATTAGAGTTCTTCTCATCAACAAAAACTCTCCAATCTCTAGTTCTTCAACATGTGGTGAAGAATGTACACTCTCAACATCATCTCCATCTTGTGCAATCTAATTTCTTCTTTCACTTCCAAAAGAAGTAGATGGATGCTCCTTAGTACATTTCCATGCTTGGTGGCCTACAAATTTTTTGCACTTATAGCACTTCCTAGTAAAGCCACTTGAACCTCCTCTAGCACCAAATCTGCCCCTAAAATTTGATCTACCTCCTCTAAAACTGCCCCTTGAATCAGGAGTTTGTTCTTGAACTCTACTTGTCTCTCCTTGACTCTCATATGACTGTCTTGAATTAGCAAACATACCTCTTTCTCTAAAACTCCTTCCTCTACCCCTGCTTTTCTTTTCTTATAACTTCAACTTTTATGGCCCATTGATAGCACTCTTCCATTGTTCTTGGGTTTGTGAGACTTAGTTCATCCTGTAGGTTGTATCTCAACCCATTGATGTATCTTGCCACCTTTTCCACATCATCTTCCATGTGGCCTGCCCTTATACTCAATTTGTAAAAATCCTCAATATAGGCCTTCACATCCATATCTTTTTGTTTAAGGTTTTGAAGTCTTTTGTATAACTAAATGGCATAGTCACTAGGTAGGAATTTTCCTTTGAGTTTGGAAACCATCCTATCCCAAGAGGTGATTTTGGATTTTCCCTTCTTCCTCCTTTCATCTTACACATATTCCCACCAAAGTAAGGCATGGCCCTTCAATTTTTTCTTGGCCAACTTCACTCTTTGTTCTTTTGGTACATCTTCATATTCAAAATAGTTGTCTAGTGCTCCTATCCAAGCTAAGAGTTCTTCACTATCCAAGTTTCCTCCATACACAGGTAGATCTATCTTTATCTTGGGACCTTATCCTTTGGTTGCCTTCAATAGCTTTTCCAGTTTCAAGTAATCAAGATCCAACTCTTCTTGGGACCCTTCTTGGGAGTTTTTCTCCTCCCCTTCTTCTCCTTCTCAATCACTCAAATCTCCTATGATCACTCCTCTTCTTCAACTTGTTTCAACTACAACAAGCCTTGCTTCAAGGGATTCTGTCAACTCCCTCATTTTCCTCATCTCTCTTGCATGTTTCTCCTTCAACTCGCTCACCTCTCTAGCAACTGGATTCCATTTTGGAGGCATCCTTGCTTTTCTTCACTTCAACTATTCCATCTTCATATCAACCTATGATCTGATACCAATTTGATGTAGAGCGGGGGTATAAAATGATCAAACAAAATTAGACAATCACTCACAAGGACCTTTGGTCTTCAATTTATTGATTCATCGTTCACAAACTTTCCTCAATCCTTGTAGCCTTCCAAAAAGGCCTTTTGTCCATAATTTGTGGAGCAGACCTGAAATTCAAAATGTAAGACTAGTTTGAGATACCCTTTTTTCCATTACAACACATATCTAGAAATGGGCTAAGATTACTTTGTACAAAATGGGTCAAAATTCGATTATCCTCCTTCTTGTTAGGCCTAATAGGTCACCTAGGCTTAGCATCACTTAGGTTTGGGCTTCAAAAGACCTATAATATTGTTCACACATCATCAACACCTCTCAAAAGGTCTCAATAATCTATTCTTTACTCACAAACCACGCTATAGTTCACTCTTCAACAAAACCCTCTAAGCCAATAGGGTTTTGACTAAAAACAAGGTCCAAAAGCAGCAAATTGTCATCTTATTCTCCTCCACACATGCCAACCCAGGTATCAAGTATTGCAAGGAGGTTGAAGGCATTAGGAAAAAATAATTTACAAAATTTCTCTACAAGTTCATGGAGGAAACTCAAGAAATTGCATTTTCATTTTTCACTAGAACCTTGGATAGGGTTTCAAACCAGTTTCACTAATACAATGATATCTTCCTACAAACTCAATGAAATTATTCACACATAAACCATAATAAAGTTAAGAGTTCTCTTCACATGTTACAAGAAAATTTCAGACTGTATAGTGCATTAATAACCTGTATAGTGTGACAAAATTAGGAAAATGTAAAGAAAACTTAGATTTCCACGTGCAAAGAAGTAACTTCTCTTCCCAAATATTCATTCCAACCTTCTCTTCGAGATTACAAGGCACTTTTAAGAATCTACAAACATGTTACAATTTCCTCTAACCATATTTTGGTTAAGGAGTTAACAAATCATCAATTTTACACTTTTTGCAAAAAGTTGCAAAAGTTGTTTAACAACTTTTGTGCAACTTTGACAACATTCACATTATTCCATTACCTTACACCTAGAGACTCAAACTTGAATCCAACCAACATGAAATGGTCTAGAAAGACCTTATTACATGAAAACAACACTCACATGACCAAAAACCAAAAAATGCATTACATGGAACCAAGGGTGCACCTGAAACCAAGGGTGCCCCTGTACCACCTCCCCACATCGTTCTCTCTTGCATCACCTGTGCAAATATTTCCTCTACCTTTGGGACCACTTTTCACTGCCCAAACTATCTTAGTACCCGTACATGAAGATACCACTCAATAGTAGTAGAGGCCCTCCCAATCAGATAGTGAATCCTCTCTCTATATATGGCATATGGAGATGATCATCATCCCATACCTCATAGTCAAGGTATGAGTGCTAAGTAAATGTATCCATCTCATCTATAACCCATGGCTAATGATCCAACCCACCCATATGATGGTGTCATTTGAAGCTTGCATACATAAAAACATATTTCACATCACCCCTCCTCTTGTTGCATACTGGTCATAATATTGCATAGTGCTCATAGGCCCACACATGTAGCAAAGTCACCCCAACCCCTAAACTCTTCCCATCCCTGTACATAATAAAATACTTCTCTTGATACAAATTTTATAGGATGTAGAAACCCCATGCTAACACTATCCCATTTGATAGCTCATTCTATCCAACACTCCCACCCAACATACGATGAACCCCCACAATCTCCTATTAGGCATCAAGGCCCCGATAATCAGTGAAGCTAAAAATAATGAGAGCTCTAGGCACTTCCCCATCCCTACATCTAGATCTAACGCCACACCCATGATAGTCAAATCTACAATCATAAAAACTCGTCGTAAATCCACTCTATCACCTCACACACTATATTGTACTAGCGCTCCATGGATTGACAATTGCAAGATCTGCTGGATACATCCTCCAAGGTGATGGTATCCCCCCTGTTGGTATGTGGAAGCTATTTGTATCACTGTGCCACTGCTCTACAAGCGCGATCATTAATGTCAAGTGTGCTCGTATCTGGGGCATCCTCAAAATATGATATAGGCCTATCAAGTGCAACCAATCCTCGTCCATATCTATAAGCCAGCCCGCAAGGTTAGCATAATGTCCATCTACCTCTCTCGAGACTAAAGAATCCCCAATGCCCCCTTTATCATCCTACACACTAACATTAGCCATCAAATAAGCAAATTCCTTTCAATTCTGC
The DNA here is from genome assembly GCA_007258455.2 of Sequoia sempervirens. Classification (NCBI taxonomy): domain Eukaryota; kingdom Viridiplantae; phylum Streptophyta; class Pinopsida; order Cupressales; family Cupressaceae; genus Sequoia; species Sequoia sempervirens. Next base: position 6,392 of record VDFB02117564.1, read on the forward strand.
TTCTAAACCCTTGCGTGCTTGCATTTACTACAAAGTTGCACTTCTAATTTTTTGCACAAGCGCCATTCCTTTTGGTGTAGGCATGTCTTTTTTTACCCCAGATGCCACTTTGTGTAGGTGTCACTTTCTCCTTCGGAGGCATGGAAATTTGTTGCGTAGGAGCTGCTTTACACAGGCACGAAAAAAGCCTGCCACCCCATCCACCTACTTGAATGAAAGCACACCTTTCACATGCACGTACTTTGCAAGCACGTCAATCAAAGGTGCCATTTCTTCTAACCGCGGGTACTGAAATGCTCCGCAAGTGCAACTTTGTGTAAGCATGGCTTTTTGCAATACATGCGTTGTGATTGTGCCCTTAGGTGTAGCTTTACGAAGTGGCGTCTCAACTTTGCTAACCTTTAAACCCTATTTTTTTTTACCTAATGGCCCCTAAACTAGCTTAAAAACTAAGGGTTAGATCACATATGTGGTTTCTTGCGTCCTTCAACCGCTAATACTCTCAAACCCACTCCAAATGATACAAATGATGAGGAACTTGCGCCATACCTTTTCACAAGCTCCTTGCTTCTCTACTCCAATTGCAATGTTGAAAATAACTTTTTGGGCCCCTCCAATGCTTATTTATAGTCTTTAAACCTAATCTCCCCTTCCCCAACCCTAATTTTAATACTGGATGCATTAAACATCCTGTATTTTCTTCATTTTTGAGCCTATTCTTCTGTTTCTTCTCCTACCTTGAACACCATTTTCCTCTTCACCGCCATACACCATTCTAACCCTCCTTTTTTCAGATGTTGATCAAAAATATTTTTTCAAATTTTTTTCGATCAGCCTCTTAAGGGTCATCACCTCCCAACACACTTCCTAACCCACTAGGGGAAATTTTAAACTTCTTTGACATAGTATCACTTTAGATTCCGTATCAAAGAGGGGCAAAATGTAGTCACCCTAATTTTGACATCTTTTCCCTAAATAATTAAAATTTCAAAATTTAATTAATTATCCTTATTTCTTCCTAAATTAATTAAATACTCTATTATTTAATTAATTCACCTCTCTTGACCCCTAATTAATTAAATATTTATTATTCCATATTCTTCTTCTAATTAATTAAATATTTTATTATTTAATTAATTATATCACTTTTCAGCCTAAGGTTCTTCCAATTAATTAAATATTTGATCTATTTAATTAATCCTACCATTATTCTCATTTCTTCTAATCTCATTCAAGTTAATTAATCTTTGATTAATTATCTTTGTCCCTCCTTTAACCACAATTAGCCCATCCTCCAACATTTAACTCCACCCAAGTTAAATAAACCCTTGGTTTATTAACTCAACCCAACTTATTAAATTAATAAAATCATTGATTAATTGATTTAACCTTCCTACTAATTATCATTAACATTTTCCTCTAGTTTAAAATTCCCTCCTCTTTCTACACTTGTCACACATGGTGACAAGTGTCCTAGCCTATCCTCTACCCTCTTCTCACACATGTGTGAGATCTCACCTACCCCCACTATCTCTTACACATTCTTACACAAGCCACCAAAATTTAATACCTCCCTTCCCAAGGTGTGCTCACACATGTGTGAGCACACCTCATCACTTTTCTCTTCCCTCATTGTAACACTTGTCACAATGCTCTTGATCCTCACCATCACTCAATCTCCACCCTTAATTAAGTCAATCAATCCTAGCCTTTCATTCCTCTCATCTCACATCTATAAATTCAAGTGTCTTTCTCTCATTTTGACATATTGAGTTGACTTAGTTACATTATGCTAGTATTTTGAGTGAGCAATCAACATAATAACACTTGAACAAATCTATCAAAAGTTTGAGTGCATCTTGGTGAAGCTCAATCATGAAGAGGAAGATATAATTCAAATGGTTTATGTGTTTTTCATGTTTTCATTTGAATATCATTTGCATTGCTTACCTTGCTTATTTTCCTTCTCACACTAATATTATCGAATGATAGGGATAATTAAGATCTACATAAATCTTCCTTCAACATTGTAGAAAAGTCCCATAAAATATTCAATTAAATTTATGTATAAATGATTAAATTTTATTATTTTAGAAAAGGGAAGATTTAACGAATTAAATGGGAAAATAATTTAGAATAGAGATGTTTAAAGCATCTTCATAAACACAACATTTTTTAAATAGTGTAATAGAGAAACCTTCAAGCAAAATGGAGAGCTAGGAAAATTTAAAACCTTAGTAAGAACATTTTTATTTTTTTCTTTAAACATACCCTCTAATGGGAGCCCACCACGCTTGGAATTTGACGACCACCCCTACCTATCCTATGAAAATTTTGTGACAGTTTGTTCATTTAAATGCTTGTCACTTGACGTTGTATGAAAAAAAATAATTTTCAAAAATATATTTAATTTATATTACAAATTGATTTTATTTTTCATATACATTTTAAATTCAATTATCTAAAAACACATGTTTAAATATCAATTTCAAACCTAGCAAGAAATAATTATATAAAATTAAAATTAATTTAATTTATGAATTCATTTATCTAAAAACACATTTAAATATCAATTTCAAATCTAGCAAGAAATAATTATATAAAATTAAAAATATTTCAATTCCCAAATTGATCTATCTAAAATCATATTTAAATATCAAGTTCAAACCTATCGAGAAATAATTATATAAAATGAAAAATAGTTTAATCTTTATTCAACTCATTATCTAAAATTTCAACATGCTCACCAATAAAACACAAATGCTTGAATCACTTGTAAAAAAAATGCTATAAAAAAAATGTTGTTGAATTTTTTTTATAGTTTAATCTTTAAATTCATCTATCTAAAACCACAAATTATTTGTAAAAGTCAAATAAAATTTCAACATGCTCACCAATAAAACACAAATGTTGTATTATTTTGAATAAAATTAAAGCTCGCGAATCACTCTCAAAAAAATGTTGTTGAAAAAAGTGAAAGTTCTTGTTATGTTATTATTCATATGGATATCCTATATATATTTTAAAACAAATTGTAAAAAATTAGAAAATATTGATAGCTAGAAATAAATGTAAAAATATTAAATTTACTATTACAATCAATAAGAAGTTTCTCAATTCATATAAAAAATAAATCTTGTTAAAATATTCAAAGAAACAATTATATTCTATTTTGAAAAGATTTTGAATTAATATATATTTTTATAATAAATATTTTAAATCATATATATTAATATAAAACAATGATAACTATTAGTAAAAATGTCAAAATCTGAAATTTATTGCTAAAAAATATTTAAAAAATTAGAAAGAATTATATTTAATCTTGAAAATTTCTATTTTGAAAGATTTTGAATTAATAAATATTATAAATCATATATATTAATATAAAGTGAAATTAGAAAGAATTTTTTCAATTCTAAACTAGTTTATATTTTTATCATAAGCAAAAAGTATAGGGGAGAGGACCCAGTACCTGAGCGTGTTTCAATAGTTGTCATAGTAGTTGTTTATATAATGTTCAATATTTTTGTCAATATTGGACCAATAGTTGTGACTTTAAAATTGTTAGCGTTGATGATGAATACTTATAATTAAACAAAATGTATTCCTTTGATCTAAAAAGCAACCAATCGTGTGATTCCACATCAGCGCTCAATAAAACATGCTGTGAATGCACAAGTATTGGTCTCACTTTTTTTTTTGGGCCTTTTTGGACACCTTGACAAAAAGCATGCTGATGTGGCATCATATTTGATGATGTGGCCCTGAAACCTTAGTTATAAACAAGAGACTTGTCAAGTAAGCTGCTGTAAAAAATTGGGAGTGATTTGAAATTTCCACGTAGAATAATTAGAAGCGTGAAGTTAGGGTGCACAACTACTAGATCCTCTCCCCTATATAAGAAGCAAAAAACGGTCACATAGACCATCAAATTCCATGGAGCCCACTCACCTCTTACTAGTTGATCTTCTTACTTCACAGTGTTCACTAATTACAATAGGCCTGACATAGCCCTAGTGTGCAGCTACTATATTGGTAGGAGACAAAGAAAGAGGGTGATTACTAGAAAAATTTCAAAATATCAGAAAAGTAAGTGAGTTGGCATAGTTTTGTGGTGTATTTAGTAAGCGCAGTCAGTGACTTGATAAGACCATGTGATTTTTGAATTAAAGTGTTCTAATACTTGTCGAAAGGTTTGCGTGCCCACGACAAATATTGGCGAAAAGAAAAGGAATGTCAGAGGCCACCGAATGTGCTAGATAAGAGCGGTGCTCCCGCCATTATCATCCATCATACTCTGAATGCAAGCTGTAAACTTTTTCTTTTTGTTATCAACTTATAAAGCAAACAGTTAATTCTAAGTGGCTTGGCAAATTGCATATCTCTTTCTTATCTCCAATGGAATAAACTTTTTAACACAAATAGTAATGCCCATTGCACTTCCTTTATCCACAAACACTGTAAACACTAAAACATTTGACAGTCCACTGTAGCCTTTTTCCGAAATTGGAAGAGGAGGGTTGTTCCAACATTGCTTTCTAATGTCTCTGAAAATAGAGGACGATGAAAGGGACATATATGCTGTCAAGCTGTACATATGTATTCCAACTATGGGGATGATGTGGGATGTGTTGCAGAGGGCCGAGTGGTGAGCGAAGGTCGCATCTTCACGATTTCATCGTCAGGAGCGCCAAGCTTCTTGGCCAGTCGGCTTGCTTCAAAGAATCGTTTCACAGAATCCTGAATGTACTTGTTACCTTCTCTAACATTCATATTCTTTCCTAGTTCTTCTGGATAGCTTTTCAGGGTGAAATCCCCATTCAATACAGCAGCCAACTGTAAAAGTTCCTGCTGAAATTCGCTTAGCTTGGCGTCCTCGTTGGCTCCTCCCTTTCGTATCTTTGGAGGGTCTGGTAGCGTAACTGCAACCAAAGTACTACTAAGCATCGAATGAAGTTAAATTATGTTTGTTAAAGAATTTGGGCATGATTTTACCTGGGCAGTCAGTTCTGGGTGAAGTTCGGCTCTGTATGATGCTTTCAAAGGTTCCAGCCCATGCATCTCTCTTGGTCAAGAAACCGGATTGCAGATTGAACATCTTCTTCACCGTTGCAGGGATTGATGAATGCTCGTACTGCGAAGATGGGGAAGGTCCAGTAGGCCCATGTACCACTGTAAAATACACAAGTAAGAATGAAATCAAAAGAAGAAAAACAATGAACTGGGGGAAAGAATTAAACCTTCATCACCTGTTCCTTTGTTGATCCAGGGGGAGATGAGAAGCGTAGGGACTCGTACCCCTAACCTGTCGAATTTGAAGAAGTAGGGGTCAGGACCGACAATATCATCAGGCGAGGGGACATTCCGCACAGGCGTGGGAACATGGTCAAAGAATCCGCCATGCTCATCGTATGTAATGAGGAACAAGGTCTGGTTCCACTGGGGACTAGATCGCAGGGTCTCGTACACCTCCTTCACAAATTTCTGCCCCTCCGCGACGTCATGAGAAGGATGGTCGTCATTTGCAGGCAAGAGTTCTGTGTCCATGTATCTCTGCTCAACGACCACATAATTAGGGAGTTTCCCCTGTTTTGCGTGAAGCTTGAACTCCACATCATATTCATGGAATTTGGTCACATACTTGAGCTTCCTAAGATTTTTGTAGAACAGAGTAGCCGGAATGTTCTGGTAATAGATCCCAAAAGAGAGCCCCGACTCGTCTATGGAGTCGAAGATGGTTTTCTGCGGGTACCCTTCCGCCAAGAGCTTGGCTACATTGCTGGTTGCTCCATGGGAAGTGCCCGAATGGACATAAAGCCTGTTGGGCTGTGTGGAAGAAGGAACCGACGCAAACCATCTGTCATATACTGCAAACTCGCTCACAAGCGTGTTGTAGACCGGTACTACCGCAGGCCGGAAGCCATTCATGACGGTGTGAGACATGTTGGGTCCCATGGAGTTGGCCTGCAGAACAAATCCGTTCATGGGTGGGGGATTTGCAGAGGTGTCGTTGGAGCCGAATATTTGTTCCCTTATGGCTCCAAACGAATGTCCTGGATCTGGATCCACATACTCTGCCTCCTCCGTGAAGAAGACCTTCTCCGATTTGGGGTCTCCTGGGGAAACAGGATTCCATTCCTGCCCATTCACACCGTCAATCCCTGGGTTAGATTGTTTCATCCACCCCACCATGTGGTCGAAGGATCGATTCTCCATGACCAGAATTACTATGGTCTGGATTGGGCCCTGAATGCTGCTCTTGGCTGCGTCTCCGCTTGCGACCAGAAACAGGGTAACCATTAACGCCAGTGATGGCCACCTGGCCTCTCTTCTCTTCTTCATCTTCAGCTGGATATACAATGTGGCGACTGGCAATGTGGGTTTAAGTGGAGGCGAGAGAGTTTGTGGTCTGACAGATAAAGCGTGTGCGTGATAAGCTGTTTGAGCGGGTAGAAATACATGTAGAGGAATGAAAAGGACGGCCAATATGAATCTGTGGCAGTTGGCCACTACATGCACGGCAATTGCTTTTTATTCGTATCGTACCATATTCACCCTTAATATTCCTTTCCATATCCTTTTTTTCGTATTTCTCTACTTAAAATAAGCATATGTATTATCTTCTAAAATTACACATCTAATTGAAAATGACAAAAATAAGCGAGTATAGGGCCCTGTGGGTTAAGATGTTTTTTTAATTATTGGTGGATTTTTTTTTATTTTTGATTTATTTCGGTATTGTTGGTTCTTATTGTTTAGGCTTGGTTATTAGGTTGTGTTTTGTTGTTTGAGTTTGATCTCGTATAGACTTTGAAGGTGTTTTGTACTACAATCTTGTTGTTTAAGCTTGGTCTTGTATAGATTTTGAGCGTATGCCATTTACCACCATCTTGTTGTTTGAGCTTGGTCCCACATAGACTTTGAGGGTATGTCTTGTAATACTGTTATATTGTTTGAGCTTGGTTGTGCATAGATTTTGAAGGTATGCCATCTACCACCATCTTGTTGTTTGAGCTTTGTCCCACATATACTTTGAGAGTATGTCTTGTACTACCATCTTGTTGTTTGAGCTTGGTCTTCCATAGATTTTGAGGGTATGCCATCTACCACCATCTTGTTGTTTGAGCTTGGTCCCACATAGACTTTGAGGGTATGTCTTTTACTACCATCTTGTTTTTTGAGCTTGATTTTGCATAGATTTTGAGGGTATGTCATCTACCACCATCTTGTTGTTTGAGTTTGGTCCCGCATAGACTTTGAGGGTATGTCTTGTACTATCATGTTGTTGTTTAAGCTTGGACCTCCATAGACTTTGAGGTATGTCATCTATCACCATCTTGATGTTTGAGCTTGGTCTCACATAAACTTTGATGATATTACATTCTTTTTAATATATATAAAATAATTAAACTATTATTCATAAAAAAAATCAAAATAACTACAATAACTGTGTTAAAAAATTGAATGGATATGTTGGTTTTTGAAGATATTGTTCAATTTATTTTTTTATGTTAAAGAGGATGAAGTAGGGATTGTAAAAATTTTATTAGGATTTTTATTTTAAGTGAGACAAAATAATATTAGAAAAATAGTGAATATTATTTGAATTTATACTTGTCTTGGTTTGTTTGTAAATCAAGGCAAATGATTATAAGAGATTCGTAGTTTAAAAAATGAGTTTTTATTATGTAAGATTTGTATTGCTTATAGGATATTTTTTTCATTTACCATTCAATAAAGCTATACTATAAGTTAAATAACTTTATATTTTTTATTCTAAATCACATGACCAAGACACATTTATATTTTATTTTCAATAAAGCTATACTATAAGTTTAGAGTAATGGTATTAAGACTATGTTGATCTTGATGCCATATTTGTTACTTCTAATATGGTTATGAAAGAGAATAGATAGGAATGCAAATATCATAGGGATACCTTGAGTATCAAAGACAATCTTATAAAAAAAAAAAAACTTGATATATCAAAATTGTATTTTTTAAATGTCTAGAAAAATGATAGAAACAAATTAAAAAAATAAAATTATTAAAATATAGTGAAAAGTGTATATGGAAAAGTAAAGATTGCATTTTGATGTTATTAGTTTAACAAAACTTACTATCAACAATAATTGCTAATTAGTCAAGAAGAGTAGTTACCTAAATTCTCTAAAGACAAAATTACTTCAATAAAGATCTTTTCAATCTTATCCATTCAAATACAGTTGTAAATATACTCTTCTAAATGTTTTCCACTCGACTAATGATTTAAATATTTTTAATAATGTTTAATATTAATCTAATTTTATTTTTCATAAAAATATTATTTTAGATAAATAAACACAAAAATAAAACCTAATCTTAAATTTTTCTTTTCTTGATAAAATTATTTTGAATTCTCTTTTATCTTATAATATTCTATTTTAATTTTTAATTTATTATTATAATTTTACTTCTAATTAAATTAATATATTTTATAATTATAAACAAAACTTCAATTTTACAAATTTTTTAACAATTATCTCTCAAATATTAAACATGTTTTTAAAAATATATATAGTATAAATCAATCAAATATTAAACACGTTTTTTTAAAATATATAGTAGAAATCAATCAAAATTAAACACATTTTTTTAAAAATATATAGTATAAATCAAATATAACCATGTATGATGTTTTAGTATGTGGATTACAACTCACGATGGCACTAGAGTGTTCTCTTTAAATATCGTTCTTGTGTGAACGGTCGAAAAAAAAGTTAAGGCAATTTGGGGCAATTTGGGGCCGTCAATCATAATATCGTTGTCTCTTTCGGCATTCCGTGTTAAGGGGGACGCGTCATGGTGCCCGTGAAGCTTTGTCATATATGACTACAATATCTACATCTATGAATAGACATGAGGAATTTTACTTGTGGAAGCAATTCGAAGGTGGTGGAAGTTTTTTTGTTTTTTTTAAGTTTTTAAGAACAAGATTTTTAGGAATTTTTTACTTATTATAGAAAAATAGAGTGATAATTACGGTGTGTATTTATAATAGCAAGGAAAATAAATATATTCATAAATAATTATTTGGGTTTAAGAGTTTATTAAATGATAATGAAAAAATGTAATTATTAGTAATTGCATCTTATTGTGTAATGGGTACATCGAAGAAGTGTGGAAGGTCAATTAGGATAAATTTTGGTCTATTTTTTACATACATTTATGCAAATACATGAGGTCAATTGGTAGGCCATTTACCAAATGATGTTGTTTGTGCAACAAAGGTCTCAATGGAGAAATGATAGCTTCAAATAAACTATGCATCCACTTATAGGGGTCCAAGCATGATTGAAATAAAACCTCTGAATTAGGAAGAAAATTAGGCTCAATTACCAACAAGCTCATGTTATGTTTGCAATAAGGAGAGAGGGAGAGAGAGAGGGAGAGGTAGGGATAGAAAGAGAGAGAGATAGAAGGGGGAAGAGTGAGAGAGAGGGGTAAGGAGATAGAGATATAGAGAGGAATATATAGATAGAGATGGAGATGGAGAAGGATAAGGAGAGGGATATGGAGAGAAGGAGAGGAGGGAGAGATAAAGAGAGAGGAAAGAGGGATAGATAGAGATGGAAGAGATAAATATATAGAGAGGGAGATAGATGGATGGATATAAAGAGGGAGACATGTTTAGAGATAAAGGGGGAGATATGAAAATAGAGGTAGAGATGAAGATAGAGTGAGAGAGGAAGATGAAGACAAATAAATAGAGAGATATAGGTGGAGGGAGAGAAATACAAGCAAGATAGGGAGATAGAGAGGAAGAGATAGAGGACGAGATAGAGAAATATAGAGGAAGAGGGAGAGGGAGAGATAAAGAGATATAGATGGTGTGATAGAGTGATAGAGAGATAGAGATATATAGAGATATAGAGAGGGGAGGAGAGGGAGAGATAGAGAGACAAAGAGATAGATAAATAGAGAGAATTAGAGGTAGGTAAATAGAGATGGAGAGAGGGAGAGAGAATAAGGGGAGATAAAGAAAGGGAGAAAGAAGTAGGGAGAGATAGAGATATATGGGAAGAGAAAAAGAGAGATAGAGATATATGGGAAGAGAAAGTGAGAGAGAGGTAGAGATAGAGATATAGATAGGGGGATAGGGAGGGAGTGAGGGAGGGAGAGATGGGGAGAGATAGAGAGAGGGGGAGATAGAAAGAGGGAGGGAGAGAAAGGGAAATATAGGTAGAGGAGGAGAGATAGAGAAGAGGGGGAGAGAGGGAGAGAGATAGGTCGAAGAGGAAGAGAGAGAGAAGAGGGGGAGAGAGATAGGTAGAAGAGGGAGAGAAAGAGAGGGAGGAGAGAGGGATAGCGATACGTAGATAGGGAGAGATAGATCAATATATATAGGAGGGAGAGATAGAAAAGGGGTGATATAGAGAGATAGAGGGGGATAGTGAAAGAGATAGAGATATAGTGATAGAGGTAGAAAAATATATGGATAGAAAGAGATAGAAAGAGGAGTGAGAGGGAGATAAAGAGAGAAATAGAGATAGAGATATAGAGTAGGAGAGATGGAGGGAGAGATGGAGTGAATGAGAGAGATAGGGAGAGGCAGAGATAGCTCAATAGATAGAGAGTGGAAGGGGGAGTGACATAGATAGTGGGAGATATAGAGAGATAAAGAGTGATAGGGAGAGATATATCAATCACCCTCCTTATATGTCTATCTATTCATCTTTATCTCTTTATCTCTCTACCCCTCTCTATCTCCCTCCATATATATATATATATATATTCTTCCCTCTATTTATCTTTATCTCCCTATCTCTTTATGCGACTTTATCTTTATCTATGTCTCTCTCCTCTTCTCTCTTTCTCTTTTCCTTGATCTATTTTTCTCTATTTCCCTCACCATCTCTACCTCTTTCTATGTCCCTCTTTATTCCTCTATATCTCTACCTATCTCTCTATATATCTATCTCTCTACATCTCTTTGTCTCCCTCTTTATCTCTCTATTTATATTTATCTCTCTTTCTCTTTGTTGGACTTAAGGAACACTGAGAGGGGGGGGTGAATAGTGTTCAATAATATTTAAATTTCATTTCAGATCTTAAACCATTTGCAACATTTCAACAGAAGTAAAGATGCAAGCAAATGAAGGAAACAATCAAAACATCATAACACCAAGATTTTTACGTGGAAACCTTGTTGGGGGAAAAACCACGGTGGAGATTAATCCACAATTTATACTCTGTTAAAGTATGAAGAAAAAGGGAATGCACACGCATTCAAGCACACTGCCTAGAGCTCACTGCTCAAAATAAGGAAGACTCACTTCCTTACAAAATGTTTGGATTACAACAAAAGGTTGAACTGAGAAAGTAGCATCTACAAATTCCTAGTGTCAATTTCGGTGAAGCTCATAGATCAAATTCAGGGCTTTCTATTTGATTCTACACTTCGCTCTGCTCTGCCTTAATTCGCGTCACAAAAATCCTCTTTTGCATAAGAAAAATTCCCTCAACTATTTTTCTAATATTCACACACACATTTTCTCTTCTCTTCACACCTATTCACACATCAAAATGAATTACTTGAACTCACATATATATATATATATATCCGCTATCAAGGATTTCAATCGCTTCAAGTCAGCTTCATTGAAATAAAAGATATTTTCCAATTGTCGACTCTATCCATATTATATTTAATGCACACCCATCAAAGTCAGCTAATGTTATGCTGGGACTCAAAACAAAATGTCCAACACAAGAAACAATTAAACAATTACTCCTTATACATCCACGACATGCCACATTCACCAAGTTAGCCACCATGAGCAAATAAATAGAAAAATCATCTTGTTGGATCTCCTAACTAATAGACCGATTAATGCGACAGCACAAAACTTAACAATAAGATAAAATAGATGCCCAAAAACCTTCCCCAAGATCCAAAATCTAAAATGATAATCCGGTGAAGCATACATATTGACATACTAACCGAATACCCTGTTCTTCATTTGTACTTCCGGTAAAACTTTGTTCTTCACTTTGCCTACCAGTAGGAACAAATTATGATGTGCAGACCAGAATAATGACTTAGGTTTCCATCAATTCCAACACTAGAAGCCATATGCCAACAATCTCCCCCTTTGGCATTGATGGCAACACTTAGTGAAAAATGACTAAGCGTGGGAACCAATATGATTATGCTGCCAAAGTTCAAAATTTCAAAACACAACTTCTTTTCAAAACACATCTCCCCCTTAGAATGAAAAAAACATTTTTCACAGCTCTCTCTCCCCCTTTGACATCAATGAAAAACATACTTTTCACTGCACTCTCTCTCCCTTTCAAAAAATTGATCAAAATTTTGAAGAAATACAACTACTACTCGAGTCAAAAAATTATCTTGTACTTATCTTTCATTTCTGGAAGAAATATACTCCAATCTTCTAGTGAAATCCCAATAATTATGATCATGTTGTTGTTCTCTGACGTCCAGTTGATAATTTGGACGAGGGATTCCAAAATTGTGATTGCCTCTTCTAGTTTCTCTCCTTTCCTCAGAACCTCAGTCAACTGCTCCAATCTGCATTCAATTAAATCCTTCACTTTCCAAAAGGTGTCCACAAGGTTGTTTCTAGTGAACATAACTTTTGTATGCTCAAAACACAACACTTGAATCCTTTTCTTGACTGTGCCATCCTGGTCCTGAAACATGTTATAATCTTGACCAATTTTGTTAAGCTCATATTCAATATGCTCCAACTTATCTTTGTATCTCCCAACTGCATGAGGCGAACACAGACAATAGTTGTAGATGTTATTGGTTGAATTTATGCATTGCCTCAACACATTCATTTTCCTTTTTAGTTTGGTAAGAGATAGCTTGAACTACTCCTTCAGATGTAGAATTATTTCTCCCTCTTTCTCGTCCTAAGACTTAAAGACTATGGCATCCTTAATACACTCAATCATCTCTTCAAGAAACACATTATGTAAACTCTCCAAACCAATGTTATTGTGCACAAAATAAGTACTTAGTGTGCTCTCGATCAAGTCCTACTCATAAGAGGGTCTATCAAACCATATGTCTACAATTGTTTGCATCCCATCTTTCTCCTGAACAATCTGCATATCTTTGCTTTGGATAAAACACCTTCTTCACTTCCTTCTGCCATAACTACATCCGGTTCAACTAATTTTGGTTCTTCTCTTTGAGTGTACTCATCAAATTCTTCATCTGGTATGTCCAAAATCACTAGATCTTTACCTTTTCCTTCAATTTTTGGAGTTTTATGTGTCGAAGGAGTGTAATCAACAATCTCTTGTGCTCTTTTCTTCTTCCTCTCCATCTCACCGGAAGAAGATCCAAGTTCTCTTACCAGAATGACAATGCTAATTGCTCCAAACTTCCCTAGCAATTCTTCAAAGAAATTTGCATACTCTTGCTCACAATTTGCCAAAGTATTAAAGTGTTAAAAAATTTATTTACAAATTGGTTCATTTTCTTTCCAGACAACATTATCGGTCTGCGACAAGCAACTCAGAAAATACATCACAAGACATATGACCAAGGTACCAAACCTGAAGGGGTAATTTGCCTCCTTTGTTAGTTGCACATTTTCCATCAATTGATCTTTTAGCAATCCACGCTGATCAAAATCATGATCCTCCATTATCATTTTATGAGAGATATAAACTACACCCATCGAAGTTGCGCCTTCCCTGTTTCTGAAAAATATTTTGTAAGAAATTCCATGCACAATGTACCTTGTTATCAGATCTTTGATCATCAAAATTATCAAAGCCTTTTGATCTCTTGTTACTCTGGTTAGAGTTTCAACCTCCTTGTTCTGAATCGACTTCTTTTTTCAGAATATCCCCAACATTGCATAAACTTGTCAAATTCTTGATGACCTCTTTTGAAATGTGATAGGGTTTATCCAAAGTTAGAATGCCATATTTTAATCTGTTCAAGATAAACCTAATGACTTCCATGTTATCAAAGTATGGAAATTCACTCCAAATGTCCAGACTTTTGTGTTTCACACCTTCAAGCCATTTCAATTCATCGGCTGACAACATATTTCTCATATCCCTAATCTTTTCACTGCTATATTCATCTAAATTCACAATTCCTTTGATTTTCTTCATTTTTCCTTTCGTACCAAACAAGTTTTCTACCGAACACTAAATTTAGTAAGCAACTGAAATTCCTGATGAATTTGTCACCGAAATGTCTTTACTCCTTCAAAATTTTGTTGTGCAAAGGTTCTCCTTCTATTCTTCTTTAATGCTCAGTGACAAATGGGGGTTCCAAATAGCCTTTTATAACTCTCACACCTAACCTCTTTATCACATTAATTTTTTTTCCCTAGGTGTTCCAGATACTTTTCTTTCTCAGATAGCAAAAAGAAAAATTCATCTACAGACCTTTGACTTCTCAAATTTCTGCATAAATGACCACTGATATAATTGTGAACCACTAGCACAACCTACTAACCACTTACAGCATTCTGGTGCCAACTACTGATAGTGGGACAAAGGATTTTCTTGAAAACTCCCCCTAGGCAATGGCCTGAGATCAATTTCTGAAGGAATTACCGAAACCTGCTTCTAGTGAGGGCTTATTTCCTTCATCAGATTCACTCTTCCTTACCCATTTTTTCATATGATCTCTTATCTCTTCCACAGTCATTTTCCCTTTTCCTTTATCATCTGTTTGTGAAATTCTACCTTTGTATACCAAACCTCTTCTATCCATGTTTTTGTTCTTGCAGAATCTTGCAATGTGACCAAATCTATTGCAATTGTAACACAAGATTTCTTTTTCTAGACCATTAATTCCATTGATTTCCTCTTAATTTTCATTTATTAGCAATATGCCCAAATCTTCCATAGGTGTAGCATTTAACATTCCTTGTGATAACATACTTTGCATTCGATTGACTTATGACCAAACTTGTTGCAACTAAAACACCAGAAATGATGGACTGCTTGAATTTATTTACTTCTACAGAAGCCATATGACCAAATTTATTACAAGAAAAGTATGACCATTAAAATTTTGAGCATTGATTTGTCTTATCGGATACTTTCTTCCTTTGTTCATCTGATTTCTTTGTCTAGAATCCTCATGTTCAGATCTAGAGCTTTCTCCTTCTCATATCCAAGACCTCACTTGTAATTTGCATCCTTCTATCCTTTAGTCAACTCATCAAGCTTAGTAGAATTGATCTTAAACTTCTTGTATTTATTTGCAGTAGTGAGTTCATCTCTGAGAATAACTATATGTCTTTCAAGCTCTTGTTCATTATTTCTAGATTGTTGCAGTTCAATCTCCAGCTGAATGAATCCACTATTAAATCTGTTGCATTCTTCAAAACTTTCTTTTAAGGACCGGGCTAGATTCTCCTCATTCTTTTTTCTTTATTCAATCTCCATAGTTTGCCTCATTACCATAGATTCCATCTCAAGCTTTAGAGAAGCATTGTCTCTAGCAATCTTTTCACATTCTTCAGTTATTTCTTTTAAGGTTTGATTCAGGCAAACATCTTCTAGGATTTTATTTTCTTTCTGCTTCAGTTGATCACATAGCTCCTTCCTCTTTTCTCTTGACTCATTGATTTTATCCTTCAATGATTGAATGAATTTTTCAACATCCTCAAGATTTTCTTTTAATTCCACAACTTTTGCTTTAGACTGATCAAGATCATCAAGTTCCACCAAAAGCTAATGTTGAAGACTACGAGAGTCCATTGCATTCCAAGATCCACCTCAAGCTATTAAAATTCTTCAGAGGAACCTGCTCTGATACCAATTGTTGGACTCAAGGAACACTGAGAGGGGGGTGAATGAGTGTTCAACAATATTTAAATTTCATTTTAGATCTTAAACCATTTACAACATTTCAACAGAAGTGAAGATGCAAGCACATGAAGGAAACAATCAAAACACCATAACACCAATATTTTTACGTGGAAACCCTATTGGTGGAAAAACCATGGTGGAGATTAATCCACAATTTATACTCTGTTAAAAGTATGAAGAAAAAGGGAATGCACATACATTCAGGCACATTGCCTAGAGTTCATTGCTCAAAATAAGGAAGGATCACTGCCTTAAAAAATGTTTGGATTACAACAAAAGGTTGAACTGAGAAATTAGCATCTACAAATTCTTGGTATCAGTTCCGGTGAAGCTCATAGATCAGATTCTAGACCTTCTATCTGATTCTGCACTTCGCTCTGCTCTGCCTTAATTCGCTTCACAAAAAATCCTCTTTTGCATAGGCAAAATTCGCTCAACTAATTTTTTGATATTCACACATACATCTGCTATGCTCTTCACACCTATTCACGCATCAAAATGAATTACTCAAACTCACATATATATTCACTATCAAGGATTTCAATTGCTTCAAGTCGGCTTCAGCGAAATAAAAGATATTTTCCAATTGTTGGCTCTATCCATATTATATTTAATGCACACCCATCAAAGTCGGCTAATGTTATGTTGGGAATCAAAAAAAAATTTCCAACAAAAGAAACAATTAAACAATTACTCCTTATACATCTGCAACATGCCACATTCACCAAGTCAGCCACCATGAGCAAATAAACAAAAAAATCATCTTATTGGATCTCCTAACTCATACATCGATTAATGCGACAGCATAAAACTTAACAATAAGATAGAATTGATGCTCAACAACCTTCCCCGAGATCCACAACCTAAAATGATAATCCGATGAAGCATACATATCGACACACTAACTAGATACCTTGTTCTTCATTCTTACTTCCAGTAAAACTCTGTTCTTCACTTTGCCTGCCGGTAGGAACAAATTCCGATGTACGGACTGGAATAATGACTTAGGTTTCCATCAATGACAACACTAGAAGCCATATTCCAACACTCTCTCTATCTCTATCTTTATTTCTCTCTCTTCTATCTTTTTTTCTCCCTATTTCTCTTTTTATCCCTTTATTTCTATCTTTATTCCACTTTTTATCTATCTTCGTCTCTTTCTCCTCCTTTGTCTCATTTTGCTCCCTCTTTCTCTCTCTCTCTTTCTATTATTTCTCTCTCCACCTATCTATATCTTATCTCTATCTCCCTCTCCCTTTTCTCTTCTTTCTCTTTCTCTCTTTCTCTCTTTATATGTTTGTCTCCTTAAGTGTACAATGGGTACATTGAAGAGGCCTTAAAGGTGAAATATCATATCCTTAATCAAATGGCATGATACCTTGAGCACAACTCCCCAAGGACACATGCCATCCTTGGATTGACATGGAAACAATAACCAATCAAAGGTAGTTTCTCTTTTTCTCTCTCTCTCATGCTTTATCTCTTTGTCTATTCCTCTCTCTTTCAATCTCTATCTCCATCTCTCTCTCTCTGTCAATATCTATCTATCTAAATTTATATCTTTCTCTCATTCTCTATCTTTTAAGTTTCTCTCTTTATAAGCTGATAGGCTATATGTAGTACATGAGATTTGAGCACGACAGTCTCATGCACACGCAAACCACTATTAAGTCATTGGAAAACAAGTTTCAGCTACCATTTAATGGTAAACCGATTGCAATTTAATGGTAAAATCCTCTAAAATATCAGGTAAAATTCTCCAAAATCTCACTTATCACATAAAATCTAGATAAATATTGATTTGACAACTAGATGAGAACATTCTATTTCCATTTGCAATATTTTTGGTCAATTTGATGACAACTTTTTTTTTATTTGCATTGGTTTATACTTTAAATTTGTATGCAAATATTTCATAATCAAATAATACCCAATTTCTTTAAAGAAAAAATCTAGATTTGTCTAAATTTATTTCATTCCATTATTTAGCACTTATTATTAATTGTTTAATCTAGCCACATGCAACTAGAATTTGTAGTGCATCCATGCACAAACACATACTCTCTAACATATTAACATATATATAGTTTCTATCAGCATAATCCTTGACCCTCGTTTAGGTGCAAGTGCTAGTATATATACCTCTCTCTATATAGACTTGTGTCCCCTCTATCTCTTTTCTTTTTCCTAATCTCTCCAAAGATCAATTAAACTATTAGATTTTCTATATATTAATTTAATGTGTTCTATATAAAATATATTAATTATTAATTATAATAATTTCATATTTATATTTGATATTTTTTATTATAGAATATAATATATGATAATAATGTAACCTATATATACTATTATATATAATTATATTATATATCATGCAATCTATTATATATAAAATATTAATATATTTTTATATTAACAAAAAATATAATATTAATAATCAATAATTATAATAATTATATATATATATATATTTAATTTTTTGTTAAAAGAATATAATATATAATAATAAGTAATATAATTATATTATAATTTTTTTTTATTATATAAAATATACATTATATATATTTATTAATATATAAGGTAAAGGATGCCATAATGTTAAAACCTAAATGTGCTCATTATTAGGTTCTTGGTCGTAATTTTCATTTTAATAAACATACTCTAAAACCCTTGTTGAAACCTTATTTTCAGGTTGTAGCTCACCCAATTGGAGAAGTGAAAGGTCAATACTAGTGAGGAAGAGTTTGGAGGAGTGAAAACCAATAGTGGAGGGGAAAGCAACAAAAAATAGCGAAAAACAACCAAAAAAGTGGCAAAAAATGATGAACGATTGAGATTCGTTTAATCATATTGCATTGATACAGACACAAGATAGCTGCCAATACACTTTTATAGGTGACCTCATTCATAGAGGGAATTCCTTCAACGTAATTAGATGTAGATAATTATGAGATGAGATTCATAAAAGCAAATGAGAGATTATCAACTGTCTATTTTTTATTTATTTTTAAGTTGAGTATTAATGTCATTGATTTGTCTTAAAGATGTTGAATATCAATATAATTGATTTCTCTACAAGTGCTTACTTATTTTATCTAAATCTTTGGTATTAAATCTGGATTGAAGATTCTTTTTTTTTTATCATCTATATGATAATTGCTCCATCTTTTCATCCTTCTCTAAAATGCTTTTATCTTCTATTGATGTGTGCCTATTATAATCTACCTACTTTACAAAACTGATGATGCTAAAAAATACCTTGGGAAGTTTGTTATGTGTGTTGAAATAAGAAACTTCCTTAACCTTGAGTTAGATACCTTTGTGTTGAAGTTGATTCTTTAGTCCTACAACTCCTAGAAGTCACCTACAATCAAGCACCTATCATGGAAAGATAGAAAAACTAATAGAATTGTTGTAGTAGCCTAAGCTCTATTGATGCAAAAAAACATGAATAATGATATGTAATATATAATGAATTACCCTTGATAAAAGATATGGAACTCTAAGTGAAATCCTAAGTGAGGCTTAAATTAGATCATGACATGTGTCCTAATCTTATGACTTGAGACAAAAAGAGCATGTGACCTAAGTAAGTTAAGTATACTAGTGTGAAAAGGGAGCTAATTAATTAAATAATTAATTAGAAATTTACATTTTACTTTAACACCCCCTTAAGTGCAACTTAGGGAAAAGTAAAACTAATGCATAAAAAAAAGGGTCTTGACAAATAGGCCTGATGGGGTACCCATGTACAATTAAAAAGTATCTCTCATGCTTGGAGAAAAGGATAAAACCTCATGGGAAAACCTCATCTCCAAAAAAGAGATATAAAATGTGAAGGAAGAAGGACTCAAGCAAACTGCCCAAGGATAATTTCCTTCACCCCAAGCATCAATTGCAATTGAAGATAACAAGGCAATGCTAGATTTTTGGTAAATATGTTCACAACCTATCCCTCATTAGGTAAATAATCTAAGTAGAGATAACCATCATGGATGATTTGTCAAGTGAAATGCATGTGTATCTCAATGTGCTTTATCCTTTGATGCTCAATTAGGTTGTAAGAAATGTGAATGGAACTTTAGCTATCGCACCAAAGCAGTGTAGGACTATTAGGTGGAAGATCAAACTATATCATAATTTGTCAAATGCACAAAACTTCTTGACTAGAAAAATCAACGCCTTGATACTCAACCTCAGTAGATGATAATGCAATAATAATTTTCTTCTATCAAGACCAAACGACTAAACCAAAACCAAGGAAAATAATAAACCTAGAAGTGGAATTCCATGGGTCAACATGACTTGCCCATATAAGTCAATGAAGCCTACCATATTTGAAGCTCCTGGTGTGTACTAAATTCCAAACTATGTAGTGCCCCTAATATACCTCAAAATATGCTTGGTTACCTTCTAATGACTCTCATGAAGATCGTGGGAAAAACAAGAGACAAGCACAAGAAAAAAAGTGATATTAGGGCACATGTGTGTCAAACACAAGAGACTACCCACCACTTATCTATACAAAGTAGCATTAACACTAGGTGTGGTGCAAGTAGTAGTCAATGTGACCACTTGACTAAAATTGTGTGGGGCCTGGCTTATAATTAGCCACACTAAAATGATGAAGAAAACCAATGGCATACTTTTGTTGGTGAATGAAGATACACTCAAAATAATGAAGAACCTATAGACCAAGAAAGAAGTGCAGAAGCCCAAGATCTATCATGTCAAAGTGCTCCATAAATGAATGATGCAAATATTGAGGCATGGAGGATGAGATACTAGTGGGAATCAAATCATTTATGTATAATATAAATTATATCGATTTATATTAGATCCATATCTTTGAATATAGGTAGTGTGATCAAATTGGTGACGGGTGAAACTAGCTACAAGCAAGAAACCATCTATATTCTTCTACCAAGGCCTAGGGGATTTCTTGAGACCATATAAAGAACATTGTAACTTGACAAAAAGGGAAGATTCCTACACAAATCCAAAATTCTACTCCATATAGATCTTGAACCTTGAAATGCAGCTAGAGAAATGATAAAGTAAACTAAATCTATCTTGGCTACAAGGGAAAATAAATTAGTGTAGTCAATACTTTCAACCTATGAGAAAAACTTAGCTAAAAGACATGCCTTGTAATTCCCAATAGAATTACATGATGCATACTTGGTGTAGTACACCCACTTAAGGAAGATAAACTGAATCTAATATGTGATTCTTCATTAATATAGAATATGCCTCATCCATAGTCTAATCCCACTCTAGAATACCTAAAGCCTCTAAGAAAATATGCAAATCAATAGATATAACATGACTTAGAATATTAAGAGTGAGTGCAATAAGAAGCCATATAATCAACAACTAAAGATCCAACCTCCTAAATAGTAGTGCATGCCCACTTAGGAAAAACGTGAGTGGTAGGAGGCAAAAGTGGTGGAGTAGGAGGTGGTGGTTTAGAAAAAATAGAACCATCATTTGAAGTATCCTCCAATGCATAGCTATCCTCATGAGATAAGGAGGGCAGAGAAAGTAGTGAGGAAGAAGAAGCATATGTAAAATCTAACTATGGGAAGAACACACCAAAATGGACATCTCTATGAAAGTAGACATTTCTCATGGTAGGATAAAACAATTGGTAATCCTTTACATCCTCCTAATATCCAACAAAAATGAATGGTTGACTCTTCTTATCCATTTCCTTATGCTGGGCATAATGAAAGACGGACATTAAGCTTCTTATCCATTTCTTATCACGACCATCTAATGCTGAATTCCAGGCTCGCTGACTATCTTAGAAGAGCATCTGGCTTAATATTGGATGAATTTTTTGGTGAACAATTATATTACCTAATAGTT
Organism: Sequoia sempervirens; assembly: GCA_007258455.2. NCBI lineage: Eukaryota > Viridiplantae > Streptophyta > Pinopsida > Cupressales > Cupressaceae > Sequoia > Sequoia sempervirens. The sequence continues at coordinate 28,127 of VDFB02117564.1, forward strand.
GCTTACCTTCGGTAGGTCCTATTCACACATTTTCACATGTTAAATTTACTTAGTGAATTATGAATCTTTCTAAAATTCTTGTTTCCATGTGATCTTATCTTATCTTATCTTATCTTATCTTATCTTATCTTATCTTATGTCATTTACTTATTGTGTTTCATGACATATGATTTAGACACTTGTCATTATCCTAGTTATCTGTCTCTTCTCTTGGTCTTAGATCTATATTTTATATTACATGGATCTACATTTGATCTATATGTTTCCAAATCTACATTACAATTATATTCTTTCTTTCTCTCTCATGGGTGGAGGATCTTTAGGTGATCTGCGGGAGCTTAATTTATTTCAAAGTGACTTTTCCTACAGCATACGGTATCGGCTTTGTCATATCTACCAGGCACCTATTTACCCAAATTTGAGAGAGATAATGGGTGATCTTCTAGGCCTTGATGAAATTAAATCAACTCTGGTGGTCGCTTAAGGCCAAGGCCGCTTCGCACATATTCTGTGACTTGATGTTGGTGATGTTGCTTTGGCTTGAACGTGGTGAGTGTCACGTAAAGATGCGGCAAAAAGTAGCATTTGTATGGAATCTTTTACTATACCGATTTCCTGCCTACTCAGGTCGTGGAGTGTTAGATCTAAGGTTACAAATCAATACAAAAATATTTTGGGGAATATTTTTTTATCTGTGTCACCTAGCATGATTATTGTGTATATGTACATCCCTATGCTAGGTTATGCTAGCCCTCCATCACTCAGTATGATTTTTTTTTATTAATTAAAGAAATACTTTTTATTTTACACCCTTGGTCGTAGCAGGTGGTTTTGACCAAGGTAAAGGGTCAATGAAACATGGGTCAATGAGTTTGACTTGAAACTACACAGTTGAATCCTAATAGAAATATCATAATTTGACACGCTATGGGAAATACCTCCTACTTATCAAGGTAAAGGGGTTAAACCCCTATCTCAGTTGGGCAGATGATGTGGCTCACCTGTCGCTTAAGCTTGGTTGGCTTGTCATCGATTCTGGTGGCATTATTTTGGAAAATCAACAACATCAAATCTTTGTAGTTATGGTCATTTTGGGTGACTTTTTGCTAAACCCTAGGGGCCAAAATCACCCTCCTTGCCTAATTCCCTAATAGGGCAATTTTTTTTAGTTTTCCATAACTTTATGCTAGAGTGTCAAAATTTGTAAATAATATCAAAATAAATTTAGTTTTGAGCAATTTGCAATGGTGCAATCCATTTTATTAGATTTCACTGTAGGTGCATTTAATTGCTGATTGTAATAAGATCTTCATTTTTGACCTCCAAGCTCATTATTTTTTTACCTAAATCTCTAATTTTCATGATTGTTGTGTTATTGGAAAGGTATTGAGGAGCTATCAAGCCATCCATGCACTTTTTCTAGATTTAGTCTCAGGTACATTTTATTTAGAAATTTCCATATTTGTAGTCTAGATGACTACTTGGACATGCTAGCAATTGGGAAGGTTATGTTTTGATCAAAACACTTCATTTTAGCTGCTTAATATGTATTCATATTTAATTTTATTATTTGAAGAGTGTATCATTGTAACAATCATGGGTTATGCAACTCATCCTTTTGTAATCATTTTGACTAAGGACAATTATGATTCTTAACAAAAAGACATCCTAACACATTGTAGGTGACTCAATCTTTTGCTTCATCTCTATGGACTCATTCTTGAGCTAGAGACACAAGGAAAGAAATTAGTTTGGGTTGATAAAAATGATAACATCATAGGATTGATTGGGACAAGCATTGGTGCTAGCATTTTTTGGGATAATTACTATCAAATCTCAAAGATCAAGTTCCCACATACACTTTGGACCAAGATTTGGGAGATTTATGGAGATCCACATAATTTTCTATTCCCAAATGATCATGCATTAAAATGCCTCATTCCACTTGATGTTGATAATATACCCTTTGATGAATGATGATGAAACATTAGAGGAGCTTGAATATGATGCATTTATTGAGCATCTTGATGGTCAAGATACCTCTCCTATTGAGATCACAAATCCATATTCTATTGCTTCATTATAGTTCAAAGATGCTTCTTTGAGAGCTTCTAGTTATTTTTTGCAGTAGGTAAATCATAGTCTTTCATATTCATCTTTGTGGGATGATTACTTGGCAAGTATTTTAGAATTGTTTATGGAGTCCCACATTTCAAATTTGGAGGAAAAATTTGAGGGGTTATCCCTCCCCTTTGATGATAGATCCATCATATTTTTTTTGATCACCTTTGTCTTTGGAGATTTTCATCATTATTATTGTGAATAGGGGTATTACCTAGCTAGTTCTACTATTAGGTTCTTTTTCCACCTTATTACTTAAGTTTACTTAGGGTACACATAGGATGCCTATCACTTTATGTCTCATATCATAAGATTACGACACTTTTCATGTCAGGGATGAGGTCTCGTATTTGTACCCTCATCTAGCTCGAGCCAGGGTAAAAATTCTTGAGGTACCTACCAAAAATAAAATAAAATTTAGAACTCCCATTAAAACCAATTTGTGTCTTAATAGTGTTCAATTAAATGACTAGTTTTGGGGGTTTTCTTCTCTATGTTGAAGTGTCTTGTTTTGTAAATTTATTTGCATTCATTATTTTGAAGTGAAATTTTGTGAGGTCTTGCTACAAGAGAAAGGTTGAAATTCATTTTGCTCCCTACCCTTGATTACATCTCTTGAGGTAGTTGAAAAACACAAAAAATTTGAATGACAATTAAGCCCCTTTACATATTTGAAAATATTGGAATAATGAAACCTTAAGAGTTGTGTAGTAATGGAAATGCTAGGTATGTGTAGATGCAACTAAGAAAATATAGTAATGGCTTCTACTATGTGCTTCATGTATGTTACTATCCTATTTCTTTATTCCCACTTTCTTATTTAATAGTCATTCCATTTAATAAGTTATTACATGACTATTTTTGAGCATTTGGATGAGGAAAGGGACAAGGTGCGAGTTAAAGTGAAAAGATAGGCATTGGATTGAAAAAAGACTTTTTGAATAATGTGGATGCGAAGACATGGTTTCAAACCAAGAACATAATGATATCTAAAGCAATAAAATGAGAGATTAAAATGAAACTAGGAATTTTAAATCTAAAAGCCTTATCATATGAAAAATTTACACTTAAAATAATCATAATCGATCAAATCAATCTTGATCTTTATCTCACAAATAAAATTTTCTATATATTAATGTTTCAATAATTTAAATCAAATTAGATAAATCAATATTTGATCAAGAAATACTATTATTTATTTATTTATTTAATGAACTAAAAATATGTATAAAAAAATAAAGAAAAGCGTTTCAAATGTACATTTGTGTTATAAAACTTAGATTTTTGAATAATTTTAATGTAACTTTAGTTATTGAGATTGATGAAGTAATTGTGACGACAACCTAGAGTGAAAGAGATATGTTTGTCCTC
>VDFB02117568.1:0-24022 GCA_007258455.2 Sequoia sempervirens
AACTTAGTGTACATATATCCACTTGTCTTAAATATCTAAATATTTAGGAAAATGGAAACAAACACCGCCATAATATTTCATGCTTTGGTGTGCATACATCCACTTGTCACATAATAAGATACTCTATGATGATAATCATGCACTAATTAGAGCTCAAAATCTATCCTACCAATCATACATCAATCTTGATCCATTTTATTGATCTAATTTCTCATGATTTGGATTGATGGTTGATCTAACAATTCCTCACTTCTTATTAAATTTTTCCTCTTGCTAACATTTCTTCTATTAGTCATCACACTTAAATGCATTAAATCAATTTGTCTGAAAATTTGGCAATTTTTTTTCAGAATTTTACCAAATTTCCCAAGGTGGTTCCACACTATCCCACTAACACTAAGGCATATTGGGGCATGATCTAAGCATAATTTTCTCAAAATTTCTTTGAAACAACGATCAAAATAATATTGTACCAAGAGGGGAAAAATGTAGATACCCGAAATTGTCCTAGCCTACAAGTGACACTTTTACACTAATTATCATCCTATACTTAATGATTAAATAATGTTTAATTATTTAATTATTATCTAATTTCATATTCCAATATTAATTAAATGATTTTATGTTATTTAATTAATTCACTTTAATATTATTCTTCCCTGATTAGTTAAATAAATATTTATTATTTAATTATTCATCCATTATTCTTTTCTAAATTAAATAATATTATTTTAATTATTTAATTATTCTTTAATTCCTCAACATTATCCACTCTCCAATAATAAATAAAATTAATTATTTTATTTATTTAATTCCACTTGTACATTCCTTTAATAAATAATTTATTTAATTAATTATTAAATCTCATGCATTTCCACCTCATTCCTAACAAAGATTTACTCTAAGTCAATTGACTAATCAATTTAAGTCTACTAATTAATCAATTCAGTTCACTTCCACTTAGTCTGAGTAAACCAAAAAATAAATTCCCTTAACTAATTCATGCAATTAGTTAACTAATTCAAGCATAGAGTTAATTGAAATCATGCAACCAGTTGCAACTAGTTAATTGATCAATCAATTCCTCTCATTGATTCTCCACCATTGATCTCTTGAGTTATTCTTTTAATCTTGATCATTCATCCAAATCATCCTTTTGCATAAAATCAACCTTCTTTCTCATTTGAAGGTGAACCATGAATAGAACTATGAATCATCAATATTTTTCTATCAATGTCTATCTTAAGCTTATTGGAATTTGTGCACACATAATTTCTAAGAGAAACTAAGGCATGCATAGCAAGAAAAATGGAGAACAATGGAGATGATTCAACATTAACATAAGCAAGGTATATGCTTTGATTTATTATTTTATTTCTTATGTTTGATTGTGCTTCAAATTGATAGATTAGACTTGGATTACTTGAATTTTATAGTTAGTGGTTGTTATTATTGATTCATGCAGTTTAATCCATGATTTTTGGTTGCACAGTTGTAACTGGATCTTTAAGAAGAAGTTTGGAGCAGATGGTTCATTAGAAAGGTACAAAGATAATAATGGTAGCTAAGGGCTACTCCTAGAGGGAGATTTTATTTTGGTGAAATATTATCTCTAATTGCTAAATTATCCTTGATTATATTTCTTTTATCCATATCTACTACTAATGATTTTGATATTGAGCAAATGGACGTTAAAATTATATTTTTACATGGGGACTTGGAAAAGAAAGTTTATGTGGAATGACCTAAAGGTTTTGAGGTAAAAGAAAAATAACACTTGGTTTTTAGGTTAAAATGGTCTCTTTATGGTTTAAAGCAATCACCCCAAAAGTGGCATCAAAAGTTTGGTTCATTTTTTTGGAGTTGGGTTTTATAAGATGTGAAGAAGATCACTATGTTTATATTAGATGTATTGATGATCATATGTTGATTTTTTCCTTGTATGTAGATGACATGTTATTTTTTAGTAACACCAAGGGTATGCTTAGTGAGTTGAAAGCTCAAATTTTAGGTGCATTTGAGATGAAATATGTAAGGGAAATGAGATACTAATTAGGAATATAAATAAAAATAGCATAAACATAAAACTTTGGTTCTCTTAGTGTAAGTATATTGATACTATTTTGAATTGATTTAGTATGCAATATTGTAAACTAGTTATAATTCCTTTACCAATTGATAGTAATATTTCATTAGATATGTGTCCCAAGAGTGAAGACAATTTTGAGGATATGTATAATGTACCCTATTCTAGTGTTGTAGGAAGTTTAATATATGCAATGGTTTGTACGAGGTCATATATTATCCAAGCAATGGAAGTTTTGAGTAGGTTTATGTCTAATTGTAGTAGAGAACATTGAAATTATTTAAAAAGGGTGTTAATATATTTTCATGGTACATTTTATCATTGTTTGGTTTATTTTGGTATTAATAGTGTGGTTAAGATTGGAAATACAACATCTTTTTATGCACATTAGGTAGGTGACTTGGACAATTAGAGGCCTACTAGTTGGTACGTGCTTACTTTGTTTGGAGGAGCAATGAGTTGGATGAGTAAAAGAATCCCATGATTTATTTATCCGCTATTGAAGTAGAGTGTATGCTTTCTACCCATGTCTGTAAGAAGGAAATTTAGTTACAAAGACTATATAAATGTATTGGTTTTGATTGTAGGACTATTCAAATTGGTTGTGATAGCCATAGTGAAATTTATTTGTTCAAGAATATTATGTATCACACACTAAATAAGAACATGAATTCACAATAGATTTTTTTTCTTGAAATGATTGCTAATGGAAAAATTGAGTTGAAGAATATTTACACTCAAAAGAATGTTGAAAATTCAATTACTAAACCTATGAGCACATAAAAGTTTACATGGTGTATGGAGGCTATTGGCCTTGTTTCTAGTATTTATTTGACTTATGTATTCCTATGGATGCATTTACAATGTATGATGTCAAGTGGGATAATGTTAGGATTAAGGTGCATTCAAACTTGCAATATGATGTATATAATTAATCCTAATATTATTTGTAAAGCATTCATAAGGGATGAGGGATTCACCATCAACAATAATTATTTTTTACCATCAAGGTTTTACTGGTACAATAATTAATTTTAATTAGGGATCAGTAACTAACTTTTACCAACAATAAATTACTATTTACCAAAAGAGAATATTGGAGGTTATAGTGGTTTTTGGCATCCAAATTCCCATGAGGTTTTTATAAGGTTATTTTTGCATGTTATGTGGCTATTATTAGAATTGAAACTTTTGCTTATAAATAATTATTATAATAATAACCACCAAGTTGGTTAGAAACTAACAACAACTAGGTGTCCAAATAAGATACATGAGTAAAATGGTTGCAAACTATATTATCCTATGCATTAAATGCTTGAATTTATCCGAGGAAGGAATTGGGATATGATAACCAATTTTTTTCCCCATTTAGAGGGATAAAAATGCTATATAAACAGGGGTTATGGTGGTAGAAAGGAACTATTACATGAGTTAGAGTAAAAGCTATATTTGCAGATGTTGAAGGAGTGAAGGTTGGAGAGGAGAAAGGAATGATTGTATGTAATCTCTATTCCCGAAGATAATTTATACTTTGGCCTCTATTCTTTGTGTATTTTTTTCTCAAAATGATTTCTCCACGTAAACACAATGTTATGTGCTTGTTCTCTTGTTCCATATTTCTTTGTGTTGTTGATTTACTTTCTTGCAATCTCCATTTGGTTAAATGCACTAAAAAAATATATTTATAGTTGAATTAGAAATTCAATTTTATTGCTTTTTACTTTCATTTCTAACGCCCAATCTGCCCAATCTTATACATAAGAAAATTTACACAACAAATAGACTTTGTAGATTGAGAAGAGCATTGAGAATTTCTATAGTATTAGGACTCAATTATGCCACAAGGACTAGATTGTGTGTACAACCACATCTATGAGAATATTTTATTTTTAAGGAAGGCCTATGGTAGTTAATTAAATATTAATTTAACCAATTATCCCATATTCTAATAATTAACTACATCCTATAGTTGATCATCCCTCATTAAACCTAAAGTTGAGAAAATATACCTAAACCCTTGAGTTATCATTCTTTATTTTTCTTATTTCTAATATTTTTTCTCATCATTCTCTTAGAATTAAAATTTATGTTCTTTAATTTCTTTATGTTTGGTTAATCACATATTGGAGATGTATGTCAAGTCATAATCCATGATCTTGTCTTGCTATTATGCATATCCCTTCCCTCAACACTACTAGATTAACTCAATATTATGATTATACCAAAATCATATGGGATACATGTGATTAAGGTTTTTGGACATGAATCTCTAGGCATACATTCCTTATGTTGTTAAAGTTATCACCTATCAAGTTATAGTGACCTCAAGATAATTCTATTGCACCATACTCTATCTTATATTTAAAAGTTTTATGGTGATTTAAATTTATATATTATGATACATGAATTCAAACTCTATGTGCATTAGAAATTTTACTTTGAATTAGTGTCAAAAAATCTCTTAGATAATTTTATGGCATTGAATTTTATTAGGTTAGACAATAAAATTAATGAGAAGGTGCCAATTATATTATGGTTTCCTATTGAATGTTAACACATCTATCAACTCTCACCTTGACATTATTTATGGTTTTTATTTTATTTCCCATTTGATCATGTAAGTGTTGTAATGTGATTGATGTTGTTAGAAATTAAATTATCATTATATATATGGAATGTAGCTAAATTTTATAGAGGAAGGCAAAACTTTATCAACAACCACATTAACATAGATTCTTGCAAAAAAAACCTTGACTTTTGGATAGTAACCTTATCGATTGCTAAGAGGGTGCCAAAGGAGTTGGAAATACCCTGAAAAACCTTTTAGTTCTAGAATTCAAGGGGAAGACTAGGAAGCTAAACCTAAGTGGGAGTAGTTGAGCCCAAATTAGTAGTAAGATCTAGACCAAGCTTCTACTTACATAGAGAAGTGTAGCTTTTAAATTTCTTGTCAAAATCCAACAAACCACCAGTTAGAACATTAATCATATCCTCTTGGTTAAAGAAACTAAAAAGAAAGAGGTCATTTAACATAGCACTAACATTTACCTCTCCTTTCAGAGACTAGATAAAGTCAATCCATTTACAAAAAAATTATTACTAGGTTTGAAAGATAAGAAATGGACTCGTCCATTATCTTGTTTGGAACAACCACCTCCAAACCATCCACAACACAACATGCTTTTAAAGTAATAGGGGAAAAAGATTCATTTTTACCATTTTGTTTGCATATGTAGTTGGATTCTCTTAAAAAAAAGGGGATCCTCCAGGAAGTGGCTCGCAATTAGTTTCACCATCTTGAGATAAAACACATTCAAACAATAATTTTTTTTTTGATTTTAGTCCCCAAGGAGCCAACAATAGAGGAATATTTTCCATCAATTACAACTGACACATAGGACAAGGTTTTCAAAGGGGAAACCCATTGCCCCACCCACCCCCCCTCCTCCCCCCCCCATCTGACATCACTATGACCAAACAATTAGAATATAAATTTGAAATTGTTCAAAGCCCATAGAAAGCTCTTGAATGAATTAGATGTTTGGATTCTTCATGTTAAAATATTTTTTTTGACAATTTTATTGACTTTCTTGTAATGTATTTTGTAACTCACTCAAAATCATCTAGATGGCAGAAATATAATGGCTTCACTCTAAGAATTTAATTAAAGCAAACTAGAATTACTATTGTTAAAATCAAGTGCAAAAGGAAATTTATACTATTTTTGTGACATGAATAATTTCTTACAAATATTATCCATTTATCCTACTATTGCAATAAGCGATAGTTCAATTGATAAGAAATATTACAATTTTCCACAAAAAAAGCTCGCATCTCTCACATGATGAGATAAATAATATAGAAGTAGTCAACTTTGAGCTATAAATAAGGGACACTCAAATAGGGAAAAGATATAGTTAATGTGATTTGGATAAAATAACTTATTTTAGAATATTCTCTCCTATTTGAGAATGATGATCTTATTTTTAGCATGCATTAAAAATAGATTCATATACAGGTGGCTTGGTCAATTTTGATGAAGTTTTCATAGTGATTATTTGGGAGATCCTTTAAATAAATTCTAAAATTCTAATAATTCTCCCTTTCTCTCTTTTTTGAATGATGGCAATATGACTTTTAAGCAATTGATTTGTCATAGTTAAGACTTGGCATGATCTCACCACTTTCTTTATCAATCACAAAATACTTTCTCTTAAAACTTTAATAGGTTGATATACATTTGAAAATTCATTGAAACCAAGATTAATAAGCATTGGTTAGACTATTTCTATATGAAGAACCAAGTGCCTTATTGTTGTATGAATAAGACACCCTCCAAAAAATAGGCATTTCTATTTTAAATAGCTTTTGATTTTTCACGTGACAAAATAGCTTTATCTTTTTTTGAAAAGATAGGATTAGTTTTAAAAGAGGCGTAATGTCTTAAAATAAAAATTAGGTGTTTCTATTTTAAGTAAAATTTTCTTTTCTTTGTGGCAAAATAGCTTTATTTTTTAAAGAAAAAGATATGCTTGTTTTAAAAGAGGCATTGTATCTTAAAATAGCTCAGTTGGCCTAATAGACACTCAATTTTTATCATTTACTCTCAAAGATCATTGTGCATGCACTTTAAAAAACACATTTCCCTTTGAAGCACATATATTTTCTTTGAGCCTCTTAATAAATAAGATAGATGTAATAAATGTCATTGAGTAAATGACAAACTAGAGATAACAATAGCATTAAATACTTGATGATTAATACCTACAACAATATATAGGTGTGAGAATTATGATTGATGAAACTAAGTTCAAAAAGACTCATTTATTCTATTTATAAATAATTGTATGAAGATAACTAAATAAATTGACTAAACTTCTACCTTGACTATAATTTCTTGTATGGCATGTAGACTTTATTGCAAACTATCATGTCCACTAATTATCCTAATATTACAACATGTGATTTTCTATAATTTAACTAATAATCAAAATTATTACAATTATCCATAAAAAATTCACACCTCTTGCATAAGATAGACAATCTAAAAACAGGGTTAAAACCGTGCATTCACTCATGGTTCTTTGTGTATGGGGCCTATAAGATGTGTAATGCATGTTCTTTTGTAGATGCACATTACATTATGAGAACTTTACATGTATATTTCTTGAAGGCTTTGGCATTCATAAGTTTTACCTTGAATGATTGAATGATTGTGTGGACATAATTAAATTTGAATTGTTGATGTATTCAAATCCAACATTGTGTGCATCTCAAAGTTCTTAAAAATCTCATTTTTTTCATAACCATCTATATTCTAGTTGATAATGCTTCAATTTGTCAAAATAAATCCTTGCTCAAGTAGCAAATGGTACCATGTCACTCATTAGGTTTAAAATATCCTTGAAAAACTTCATATTTTTTTTTTTTTTTCCTCCTTTCTTAGCTCCTTTGTAGTTGTCTTTGACAACATCGCGAGTTTTTAAATCTCTCATGAATTATGCACATCATTGATATATTAGATCTGATAATAGAGGAAACCTTGTTGTATAGATCAGTCCCAAGTTTGAGTAACAGTTTGATTGATCAAATAATTGGGTTAAAGATAGAGAAATCAAGGAAGACCGAACATCAAAATGAACAATCAACAAGATTGAAATATGTCTCCTTTGATAGAGTGATTACACATTCCAGAAAGGGTTCCACTCCCATATTATTCAAAAGAAATAAAATGAATTCTGAATCTCATCGATTGGGATAATGCTCAACCATTTCTTGACTTGACAAGGAAATGTTCGAAGAAATGAGTGAATTTTTTTGAATTGCAATTGATGTCTTCTAACTAGAGAGATAATATATGAATTTATCATACCGGTGATTAATATACTCTTCCTCCAAATATGGATAAAAACAAGAAAAAAATGTTGTTTTTCTTCATGCATCAACTTATAATTCACAGACAAAATAAGTCAATGATGAAAGAATTGAAGTTAAACATCCAAAGAAAACATAAAGAACAAATAAAATAATAAAATTCAAATGCACAGAGTGAATAAACAAAGTCTTGGTCCAATGTTTTAGTCTGCACTGGATTGAAATTTAAATTTCATACGAAAGTGGGAGGTGGAAATCATTAGAATCTAAACCCTTATGCATGTTTAAGCTTTCTCCAGCATAAAGAAACATTCTGTTAGCTAAGAGGAATTTATTAATAGAACGTGCTTTGAAAAAACTTGTAACGATAAAACCAACTGGATGGAAAGAGAGAAGTTAACTGAAAGTTGTTGCAGGTTGTTTCAAATGCATTCGCCGTCCCCTAAATCTTACGCTTCAATATTAAACAAGAAAACCAAGCAGATAAAGCCATTCATAAAGTTCCACGTTCCATCGTGTGCAGGGATAAAGTGGCAGCAGCATAGATTGCGGGGATGGTCGTCCCGTTATGAAGCAATGGAATGGAGGAGCCATAAAAGCAGAAGATGGGATTCATTTTCATGGAAGCGCAGAGACTCATAGCAATAATGGCTGCAAAGATGTTGATCGCTGCACTTTGCATGGTGGCGCTGCTGGGTGCAAATGACGTGCTTGCACAGAAGGGAAAGAAGAAAGTGAAATGCAATGAGTGGGGCTATAGGAAGAGCTGCTACGGATATGAGCAATACTGTCCGGACGAGTGTGCGTATGGGTGCGTGATGAACTGAAAAACTTGCAAGCCTGTTTGCCGTAAGTGTCGATAATTTTATTTGGTTTTTGAGGTTTGTTTTATGGTTGAGAGTAACAAGTTTGGGTGTGCTGTGCAGCGTGCAATAAGCCCGGAGGCGTGTGCCAGGATCCTCGCTTCATTGGAGGAGATGGCATCATGTTCTATTTCCACGGTAAGAAAGACCAGAACTTCTGTTTGGTGTCGGACTCAGATCTCCACATCAATGCTCACTTCATCGGCAAAAGAGGAGAGGGAATGGGAAGAGACTTCACGTGGGTGCAGTCCATTGGAGTCCTCTTCGAGGGAAACCACCAGCTCTTCCTGGGAGCCAACAAGGTGCCCTCATGGGACGATTCCCTTGACCACCTGGAAATTGCCTTGGACGGCAAATCAATCATCCTTCCTCAACGGGAGGGTGCCACGCTTTCCCTCTCTCCCTCCAATATGAAAATCGTTCGATCTGACCGCACTAATGCCGTGACGGTTGAAGTGGAGAACAAGTTTATGATTACAGCCCGCGTTGTGCCCATCACTCCCGAGGAGTCTCGAATCCACAATTATGGAATCACCTCCGATTCCGACCACTGCTTTGCCCATCTGGAGCTCAGCTTCAAGTTCTACTCTCTCAGTCCCCGTGTGACCGGCGTGCTTGGACAGACATACGGAGCAGAGTACAGGAGCCCCATTAACTTGGGCGTGCCCATGCCCGTGGTGGGAGGTGAGGCCGACTATCTGACTACCAATCTTTTTGCCACTGACTGCAAAGTTGCCCGATTCGGCTCACCCAACAACGACGTCGACAACAACGATTTTTCCATCGTCGACCTCAACTGTTCAGGGAGACCCGGTGGCCGCGGCATGGTTTGTCAGGGATAGATTTGCACTAACAAACAATAATACATCGCAGAAACTCCGCGACCGCCACCAATATTTATGTTGTGCATGCCTAATTTCGTCTATGTATTACGGCCACTGGCCACCAAATAATTCTCAATGCCATCTTCAACTCTAATTAGTTTCAAGTCTTTGCTTCTGCATTCCATCTATTAAATTCCTTCTAAATTCTGGCGGGGAGGTGGATACCAATCCTGCTCGAAACAAAGAAAAATGGAAGAAAATAATTTTAGGAAATGTATTCCAGTATTTCTAATCTCTATATCCTCAACTAAATGTCTCTCATCATGATGTGAAGTAGAACTTCCGTCATGAGAATACTTGAAATAGGTGCCATTGTTAATTTTTGCCTCTTTACCCATTACTCTATTCCTTTGGATGTGGCTCCATATTTATATTTCGTGCATTCTCAACATTTAAATCTTGCTTTGGTATCTATATCTTTAGAAGATGAAGTGATTCTAACATTAATAATTTGCTTATCGCAAATGGTAAGGGGGTCTTAAATGTTATTGTAGCGAGAAAATGCTGATGATTATTACGAATGAGATTGAAGAAGAGGGAGAAGTATCCACAAAAGAATTAATTGTAGAACTTAAGCATAGGAGTTCCGACGAAAATGAAAGAACTGTTAACTCCCTATCCCTATTTATATTGAATGGAAAAAATACACCAAAACACTCAAAGTAATTAGTTATATCAAAAGTAAAGTGTGAAAGTAAAAAATACACCAAAACACTCAAAGCAATCAGTTATATCAAAAGTAAAGTGTGAAAGTTACAAGTAGTACACTTAAATTTATTGACATTAAACCCCTTAAATTCCTCTCATGCTAGTCCCCTCATAGAGATCAAATCCTCATCATTGATATTTTTAGTAAGTCTACCATTAATCAACAATGTAATCTTATGCCCATGTAGAAATCCATATCTTTAGAAGATGAAGTGATTCTAACATTAATAATTTGCTATTTATGTTGGAATTGTGATAGCAAATGGTAAAGGGGTCATAAATGTTATTGTAGCGAGAAAATGCTAACGATTATTAAGAATGAGGTTAAAGAAAAGGGAGAAGTATCCACAAAAGAATTAAATGTATAACTTAAGCATAAGAGTTTCAAGGAAAATGAAAGAACTGTTAACTCCCTACTTACATTGAATGGAAAAAATACACCAAAACACCCAAAGTAATCAGTTATATCAAAAGTAAAGTGTGAAAGTGTTGGTTGATACAAGTAGTACACTTAAATTTATTGACATTAAACCCCTTAAATTCCTCTTAGGCTAGTCCCCTCATAGAGATCAAATCCTCATCATTAACATTTTGAGTAAGTCTACCATTAATCAACAATGTAATCTTATGCCCATGTAGAAATCCTTTAACTTGAAATGGATGATATAGGAGCACCTTGAAAAGTAGCAAGAGTACCCCATAAAACCTCCTCTTTTTTTGACACATTTGGCTCTATCTACTCTATCTGAGACTCATGATCCTTTGCCTTTGATTCTTCATTTTATATTACCTCTATGTAGTGTACTTTTCTCATTAGCTCCCTACATGAATTAAATGAAAAAAATACACCAAAATACTTAAAGTAATTGTTTATATCAAAAGTAAAGTTTGAAAGTGTTGCTTTACAAGTAGTACACTTAAATTTATTGATATAAGATTAGCTAATTATCTTAATGGTTTTGTTTATCTAATATCTAATTTTAAATTTATGATAGTTGATTGGGAAAGTAATCCCCTGTGGTGGTAATTGCCAACAAACAAAAATACCAATTGGAAATTAACAAATAGATTTTAAAATGTTGGCTAATCCCGATTGGGGGATTAAGTGTAGTTTTGGGCATGCAATGAATTAAACAATTAGGAATAGTCTCTTTCAAATTTCAAGACTTATCCATGGCTTTTAGTACACAAGGGGATACATATTTTTTTTTTGGGATACAATCACCACCAAGTGAACTTACTAGCTCCCATAGGATGGATAAATTGTTCAAGAAAGGTTCTTATAGCATAAGGGAATTTACTTCCATTTTATAGAAGAACAAGAAGTGAAAAATCAAGATCAACCAAAACTTCAAGAGATCATTCAACACTATCAATAGGTATTGCAATAACCCAAGGTTCTATCTTTAATCAAAGACCATAATCATGACATTGGATTAACACTTAGAAGCATTATTCATCCCAATAAAAGTGTCTATTCATCCTTAATGAGTATTTTTAACAAGAATGATGAATCATAGAGAATTCACCTTGAGTACAAAGAGCTCAATAAGCTCACTCTTGAAGATAAGTTTCATAGTTGTATTATTGATGAATTAGTAGATGAACAAAATATGTAGTTTTCTTTACTAAGTCGATTTATTCTTAGAGTATCATCAAATTTAACTATTTAAGGAAGATGACATATATAAGATTTTTATTAAAACACATGAAGTTCATTATGAATTCTTATACATTCCATTTGGTATTCCCTAACCGATTTTTTAAAGTGTCATAATGTTAGTTTTCTATTGTGAATAGTGATTGCTACTCTAAAAATCCAAGCATCTCATTTAGACATCTCAAATAATGCTCCCAAGTCTTGCTATGGATAATCATACATAAAAGAAAACCAATACAAACTTTACTAACTAATTAATGAATATTTAATTCATACATGATTGGAAATGTAACAGGTGTATTTGTCAACCTAAAACACATGACCAAGAACTAATTATGCCCATAGTGACACCTAAAATATGTCATATGCATACCCTCCTCTCTAACCCTTATCTAGTAATTCCTCAATTGAAGATAAATCTTGGAGAAGTACACCACTCTAGACATGTAATTCATTCATCAACTCATCAATCCTTGGAATAAGGTAGAAATTCTTGATTTCTTCTTACTTCTAGTGTCATGTATTCAATACACATATTCATAGTGTCATCCTTCTTCTTTACCAATATCATGAAAGATGAAAATAGGCTATAACTCAGCCTCATGTGTCCCTTGTCATATAATTCCTTAGCCACATTCTCAATTAATTTCTTTCTCCTCCCAAGATGGAGATAAGAGGTATATCTTGAAATCCTCTATCTAGTAGAAATATTTTAGGTGTATACTTGAATACCATACTATGACCCTCTAATATGGATTGAATATCCACATGACAAGACTTAAATCACCTTTGGATGTCCTTTTATTAGTGATCAAGAAATGTGCTACCCAATATTCTTGACATCTATGAAAATATCTCTCCATCCTCTTGGTTGAGAAAAATTTAGGTCATTCATCTAAAATACATCATAGTAACACATTCTTACCATCAACCTTAAATTTCAGCTCTAGGTTTGATAGTTTTTAATGAACCCCCAAGAGAATACAATCTTGGTATGCCTACAACTATGTTGGTCTCTCCTAATCCAACCACAAAGAAATCATCTATTTCCTTGTGCCTTCCCAATGAGACATCAAGATGGTGAATCCTCTTGGTGCAAGGAATAGTGAAGTTATCCACAACTATCACATTAAACCCCTTAAATTCCTCTTTGGCTAGCCCCCTCCTAAAGTTCAAATCCTCATCAATGAAATTATGAGTAAATCTAGTATTAATCAACAATGTAATCTTATGCCCATGTATAAATCCTTTAACTTGAAATGGATGATATTTAGGAGCACCTAGAAAAGTAGAAAGAGTAACCCTTGAAACCTCCTCTTGTTTTGACACTTTTAGCTCTATTTAATCTATCTTATACTCAAGATATTTTTGCATTTGATTATTTATTTGATATTACCTCTATGTAGTGTACCATTCCTCTACCAAGAGATTGATGGATTCACATCCATGCTTCCTTGTAAGATAAGTACAAATTTTCCTTTGATTCTTCATGTGAATTTTCATTAAGTGACATTTCGACATGGGATTCATGTCCAAGTGCTCTATACTCTACAAATAAGGAAGAGAAATTAGACTCATCCAAATTTGGCTCTTCTTCCTCATGTGGATTTTCATCCCTTTGTAGGAACTTGGGTTGAGAAGGCCTAGATGCAAACCCACCATGTTTCTATGATTCTTTGTAGAATTTCCTTCATGTGTAGAGGATTGTGTTGCTTTTAGAATATTGAGTTTTGGTATAGTTTTAAGTAGTTGTGCCCTCATTTGTATTTTATTGATTTTCAACCTTTTCCATATTTGTTAAAACCCTCTTTATTTTTTACCTTTTTTCCTCTTCAATTATTTCCTTGATATCTAGATCCTTAACCCTTCTTCTTTGATAAACATTGAATTCTTGATCATTGGTCTATACTTAAATTGATTATACCTATCCCGAAATGATGAAAAGATCAATGCTTTGATAGTATTGTAATGTCCATTTTTGTAATTTTTGTTACTTTTTTATTTTTAGTATATTTTTTATTTTTTACAATTCACATAATTGGAACAAAAATTGAAACCTGTAATACAAACCTTGATTGCAACTACCAAGTTGGAAACATCACAAAAAAAAATTTAAATAAATTTAATTAATACTCATATATGATTTGGACTCAATATGATAGTAGTTGCAACATTAATTATATTTAATTTGAATATGGGAAAAATGATTGCAATATTGATACACAAGCTTGGTATGTTTTGATTTTATCCATGGTTTCTTTGCTCACTTATATGAATTATTAGCTATAAGAAGTTAATGGAAATGTCTTTGGAGGTTTTGCTAATGTATCAACAAATATATGTGATGTATGAGATTAAAGAATGTACTTGATCCTCCAATTTATCTCTATTTTTCTTTTTATTTTAGTTCTTTCTTTGAATTTTGTGACCAAAACCTAGAGTTTGTTGATGTCACTTGTGTAGTGATGGTACAAGATCAAATTGATTTAGATATTTTTATTTTCTTCCATCATATCTTACTTTTTATATGTAATGCACTCCAAAAACTCCAAAAACTATTCTCTATAGGAGGGATCCATCCATTAGCCTCGAATTAGTATGATATTTCTTTAGTTGATGAGACATCTGTAGTGGCTTCACTATTGCATCAAATTAAGGATCAATTACTTGTGTATATTTTATTTCTTTAGAGACCATCTCCTTTAATCATGGTTGGGGAGAGGCTATAGGTCTTTCCTTAGGATTGAAAGAAGATGGAATAATAGGTGGGATGATGAACTTTAGTGCACTTTTGATACCCATATTAGTTGGTGATTATGATGGAGGTCCATATTTGGTGTAGATTTCAAAAAGGAGGAGATGGTGGGGGTGAAGGAGGAAGTGGTGATGAAAAAGGATTAGTATCAAGGAATATGGGTTGTTGATTATTATCCATATTGGATTGATAGTTAACTTTAATGATTTTTATAATTAGCGCTGGTGGTTTCATTTTATCAAGTTTCTTCTTAGGTTCTTTGTTCCA
This sequence comes from Sequoia sempervirens, assembly GCA_007258455.2. Taxonomy (NCBI): domain Eukaryota; kingdom Viridiplantae; phylum Streptophyta; class Pinopsida; order Cupressales; family Cupressaceae; genus Sequoia; species Sequoia sempervirens. The sequence goes on from VDFB02117568.1 coordinate 15,098, forward strand.
TCCCCCAAAAGTATTTTTGAGGTCAACTAATCTTTTGGGGTCTTCCTCATCACCTTCATAATTTGTACCAACCTTAGATATTTTTTTTGTAGATTAATGTGAAGGGTTGGGTTGAGGAAACCCCAACGCTTCTATATATTTGTGTGTACTTCCTTGGGGTATTGTCTCTAGTATATTACCTCATGGCAATATGTTCTACAATATTTAAAAATATGTTCATCTCTTTGTATTTTTCATTACCAAAAGTGATCTCTCTCAAATTTCATTGACATTCTTATTAGCCTAATTGATGGGTGTGATTGGCTATAGTTGGATGGTAGAAGTAAAAAATTGTTCTAATATTTTGGTACCATCATCTTATATGTGTTGAATATCTCAAACTAGATTGAAAGAATTAAATTTTTCCATTGGTAGTATTAGCCAATCTATTGTTCAAACATGAAATTCATCATACTGTATTTCCCAAAAGATCCTCCAATTGAGAAGCATGAGTGTATATTGACTAAAGATTCATTTTATTTAGGATTAATAGAAAATCCATCAAAGAAGAACCTTGGCTAATAGAAATCCATGGTGACCTCAAAAAAGGACCTTTCAATATTCTGGGCATTGGGGGATATCCTACAATTGTAATAACTAAGGCCTATTGGGTAAGATACACCCACCTTTTTCTTTATTTTAAACTTCTTATTTACTACCCCATTTTTTCACATACTTTTATGAGGAAAATTTGGTCAATCGCATATTGAGATAGTTTCTGTGGATACGTTTTGAATTCTTTAATTTTGATATATTTAAACTTGAGGAACTAGATGAAGTAGCTTTCATATTGAGTGATGAGGTTCACTACCTCTAGGGATTTTTTAATCTTGATAGTACCATCTAACTCCTTGTGTATTAGCAATGTAAATACATCATTCAGTATTCTAATTTTTTTATTGCTGACTTCTAGTTCAATTTGTAGATAGAAGTTATAAATTTAAATGATGTCTTTGTATACTCCTTGTGTTTGTAACCCAATACATTCTTTCATGATTGTAATTTCATAGAATAAGTAGGGAGACATATAAAAGTGATGATTCATCTGAAAATAAACCATTTTTAAAGAAAATTATCACTTATTATTTTCCAATCAATGATAATTTTCTCATAGAAAATTAATGTGATGAAATTATGTAAAAAATATTGTGCAATAATCTCAATGGTACAATATTAGCCTTCCTTTGATTGCATATTGGAATTTGATTAGAAAATATTTGTTGGGCAAGCATAATGAGCTCTAGTGAAGGGGTGAACCTAACTAAGTAGCACATTTTTGGGACCTCTATTGGTATTTGATTACTTTGTGATTACAAATGAACTCAAGAATCCTATTTTATAATTTAAATTTAAAAAAATAACACTTTTTAATTATCCTCAAAACTACATTAGAATCCAAGTGTGTAAACTTGTAGCTATTCAAATATATATTTTAATTTATTCTTCACATATTTTTCTTCAAAATCTAAACTCATAGCCTATAGGATTGTTGGTGGTTTGATGGGTCCTCAAAACCATATTGGTATTTGAAGAGGTTGTGACATCAATAAAATTAACCGACCAAATATTTCTTTATTTTTAAGAAAATTATGAGTGAGTTGTCAATACCTAAGACTATTTCTGAAACTTTGTAAGAGGTTTGAGTGGTTGTGATAACTCATGAATAAGTTGAGAAAGATTCCTTTTGAATATTTTCCTTAGAGAAGGTTATGAGTTATTTGTGAACATCCCATGACCTATTCAAAACTCTTTTATTTTGAAACATTTTTTAATTTCAACATTTAATGACTTGTATAAACTTTATAATATTTTCAAAATATTTTTAGTTGCCAATTTGGTTTTCATAACCACTAGAAATAATGAATTTTTCAAAACTCTTAACAATATTTATGTATTTCTTGCTTCATTCTTTTGCATTTAGACTTTGAGAAGTTTTTGAAACCCTTTTAGTGTGTAATGAACTAATAAAAAACCTCTTCAAAATTTCAAGGAGAATTGGAAACAATTTTAAATGCAAAAAAATATTTGGGAACATTATCAATGCTTTAGAAATTTGTGACAACTATCTAAAGTATTGATAAGACTTTGTGAGATCTAACTAAAGTGCCAAAAATATAGAAAAGTCTTAGAGACTTAGAAAATTTTGGGATTTTTGTAAGTGGTATTGTAGGGTCATATTGGGCCCATAAAAATTAAGACCGTGTATAATCTCCTTGGGATTTTTATCCCCCACCACCTCTCCCCTAGACAGTCCTATAAAGTGTAAATATGCTAGAAACTTTTAGGGACCCTTTGTTATGAGACAAGCAAATGTTATACAGTTTTATGGAGATCCTAGAGAAAATAGTGAGCACAACTAAATATAAATTTATTTCCCTTAAATCACCTTCATTGAATTCATATCTTTATCATCTTGTTAAAACCCTCTACATCCTCCTCAATTTCATCTTCTACCACAATATTCTTTAGAAGGAGAAGAAATAACCCCAATCATTTTCTAACATGAGTTTATGTAACTACACTATCTAATTTCTTTGAAAGTTTCTACACTTACCATTTTGGGTGTACAAAGTGTTCCATTACTTGTTGTCCATTCCTAAACAATAATACTCTGCATCAAGCTAAAAAAAGTAGCATTGGGGTAGTGAAAGATCTTGAACTTCTATGGTTAGAGGCCTAACTATGACATAGGGAATCTTATTTCCTCTAGTTCACTTTTATGTTGTTACTTCAAGGTACTACAACACCCAACATATTGATTTTGTAGGTCCACCTTAGTCAATTATTGAGCTAGGAGTATGATACCACCCCAAATTCTCCATTGTAAAACTATTACAAGACACTTTTAATACATAAAGAGAAGTGGCCCACAATAAATGAAAATAACACAAAAAAACATTCAACAAACTTTCTAGTCATAATAGAAGTCTTCAAACACAAGCGAAACACCACACTTAATACATTGAAATGATCCTTCTTAATATAAAAGAAAGGAAAGGCATTAGGAAAAGTAGAAATCATGGGGGTTTCTTGTTAAGGATGATGTCATTCATCCACTTTGAATCATCGACATTAGACCTAACAAATGAAGAGAAGGGATTTATCTCAATAAATTTATTGGTGAGAAAATTGTTTGCCTTGTTCTTTTCTTGGAAATTTTTGGATAAACAAATCAATTCAAATAATTTATAGATAGAAACAACCTTTACCAATAGATTACAGAGTTTCCAATTTAGAAAACTCTCTTTTTGTAAGTATTTAATTACATTCATCAAGTTCCCTTCAACCAATAACATGTTATAACACTAAAGTATTGTTATCATATCCTTTGACTCTAATTCCTTTTTGATCTTTTGGCACAATAAAAGGGACCCATCTTTGAAAAAAAAAGGAGGAATTGAAAATGACAAAACCAATTGCAACTAGGTCATGGTTACTACAAGATGGTCCATTAAAATTTAACTTCCAAAATCCTTTCAAAGGTAAGCTCCATTTTGATTATCTTCCATTATATTTTTGAACAACCCATCAACATGATAAGAAGATATGAAATTGGTATGCATTTATTTACAATTGTTTTTTCATTCAAGGAACTAAGAGAAATCTCTTTGGTTAGTAAGTTGAGAAAATTCATTTTCAGGAGATATTTTATTTTTTATTTTGAAGTACTCCATGATACTATACCCCACTTAAACTTGGATATAACACTTTTATTTTCTAGGTTCATATTTTCATCACTTTTATAGGAGGATGAGGGTTACTATCACAAGGTCTCATAGTTATATTCAACTTTTTACTCTACTTTTGAATGTGTGATTTATTCTTGGGAAGAGTTGGTAAGTTTGGAATTATTTACTAGTATATTCTAATTTGTGTTCTTCCTCCAAAAAAATATCACGTGTTTCAGGAATCAACATAATATTTTAGTTCAAAGATGTCTTCAATGCAAGCTTTGATTACTCATTTGGGACTTCCATTATTTTTCATTCCTTTGAAAAAAATTCAAAACACATCTGTAGTTTAGGGAAATTAAAGTCATCATGTTGTGTTGGGTTAGGTTGGGTTGTGTATTGTGCATCAATTGGATAAGAGTATGTTGCTAAAGTTTGTAGGAAGTTCTTGGTTATTGGAAATTTTCTCTTTTTGTTCAATAGTTGATGCTTTTAACTACTTTGGAAATTGTTGAGATAAGTATTACAAGGATGATTTTTTCTCTAAAAAATGTTTCTTCTTAGAAGATATAGCTATGAAAATATAAATATTTTCTACAAATTGATGAAGTGGTTACTTAAATTTTAGACTTTTTTTAATATCATCTAACTTAAATTTCCCATAAGTGTTAGCCATTGAATAAGGATTGTGGGTTTCCAAGTTCAAGAATTGAACTTGATGTTGGATAATTATTTTTGTTGAGTATGAGGTAATTTCATGTTGTATGGTTAAATAAAAAAATTACATGGGGATGTGTCCCTTTCCCCTCATCCCCCCTCCTTGAAAAACTAGATTTCTAGGATAGGGATGTGCTCAAGATGTGTGGACTTCAAGAAAAATTCTCTCTTGTTTCACCATTTCTATTTTCAATTAAGGGAGGTTTTTGGATGAAACCTTGTTTTGGGGACTCTATAGGAATACATAGTGTAAGAAATTGTACTCCCTTGTAGGAGATAGTATAATTTTCTGCTTAGTTTGGACCTATTTTAGTGACCTTACATTTATGCATTTTCACTCTTCCTAAATAGGCCCTAATTCCCTTTATTATGCATCCCACGGCCTATTTTAATCACTTTCCAACACTGAAACACATATTGAATAAATGAATTCAAACATAAATCTGCCTTGGATCATGTGTATCTTGGACTATTAGGTTAGGACCCATTCACCACTACTGAATTTGACACCATTTTCTGACGGACGTTCGTCGGTGGTTCGACAAATCTTTGTCGGCGTAGCGACAAAATGACGAAAACATTTTCGTTGCTATTTTTTTGTCGCAAGTACGATGACAATAACGTTGAAATAACGGTGCAGATTCGTCGGTCATCGACATCATAAAATGGCTCGAATGTTCGTCAGAATATCGACAAAATTGGCATCGAAAGAACACCAGAAGTTCGTCACCAGTTCGACGAAATGGGAAAGTATTTACGATGAAGCATTCGTCGTAGCTAAGTAGCTTCGCCGGACCTTTTATGTGGTTCGTCGGTAACGTTCATCGAAATTGCGACCAAAAGGGCAAGGAGTTACGACGAAGCCTTCGTCACAGCTAAGCAACTTTATCGGAACTTTTCTATGATTCATCGGTGGACTTCGTCGCACTTACGACAAAATGGACAAGTAGTTATGACGAAGCCTTCATCGTAGCTATAGCAACTTCGTTGGACCTTTTTTGATGATTCGTCAGTTGTGTTCGTCAAAATTTTGACGAAAAAAATACAATTTTTAAAAAAAAAAATTATTCGTCATTTTCCATGTTTATTAGACACTCGTTGAGACGTCATGTAGTTTCGCCGACGCCTTGAGTCTCTTCAACAGTCAATATTACATATCGCTTTGGTGTCACACAGTTTCATCGATGTTTTGAGTCTCACCGATAGCTAATAAATCATATGTCGCTATGGTGTCATGTAGTCATACTGACGTTCTGAGTCTCCCCAAGAATTATTCCTTTGGTCTTAAGTGTATCGCTACGATTCTCACCAATGATAACTTATTACTGTGACTTTGGGGGTCGCCGGGTCTTTCCTTCGACTACTTAATAGCTTACAATCAAACTTGAGCTTGAAATTATAAAACATAATATCATGCCAATTAATTTTACCATTCCTATTCTAGACCTTTAGCTTATGGCAGAATAAGTACCAAATTTCTTGAGCATAAAAACATTAAAAAAGAATATGTTTGATAGTTTCCTGAGTCCTGTAGATACTGCAGATTTCAACACTTTCATGGTTAGATTTATAGGGATCTATCTTTTTCATGAATGCAAAGGTAGGTAAAGGAGAAATAATTATAATTGTAACACCATTCATAGTCTAGTAAATTATGTTCGTAATTTGTGTTCAATGGACCTCAGTTTTATCATTATACTACCCATCTAATACCATATTTTAATCTAGGGTTCAACTATCTCAGATCTAAAGAAGCACCTTCAATTAACCATTTAAAGTACTATAAAATAAGGTAATACTTTTACTTGAGAAAGATTGGGTTCACTTGTAGGATTAAATTTCTCGCAATCATCAGGATTTATTGGCACACCGATACAACCTACAACATATGAAGTAATGGATAAGTACAAGTTAGTGAAATGGCCCTTAATATGTGAGTGGTTTGCAAATTGATTGGTAGAAAATAAGGTTACAAACAGATCTACATGAAAAATTATGAGGACAATTTACTGTAATCATCGAAATAGATGAAAAGTGCAAAGGAAAGAGCTGAGCTACATCTCTAGAGCCTAAAAAAACACATGCAAGAAACATGAAAAAAAGAACAAACTAGTTTTTGGATGAATACAAAATGGTGCCTTCAGCAAGTGAATCATATGCTTTCACACCTGACATAGCACATTAAGAAGATTTTAGTCTTCCTCTGTGACATTAACTACTTATAGAATAAATCCAAAAACCAATATTATATACCTCCATGTCTAGCCGAGGGTAGGTATAAGAGAAAAAAATTTCTTCAATGCAATGCCAAAAAATATCAATGTGTGTGTAGGTTTGTATTACTCAAAATATCATTTCACTGCCTAAGGAAAAATACCAAAGTGATGTTTTAAATTTCAATCTTCACATAGGCTCCCTTATTGCTACACATGCATATACAAGCATTATTCGAGCTCTAAACTATTCAAATATTAAGGATTTAATTAGCTATAAGATGGAAAGTTGTTGTTTAGACATAATCCATCATCTTTTACATATCTTTATTCACTCCTAGTGCTTCAGATAAATTTGTGTAAATGAGACAAAATGTGAATCTTTTATGACAAAGAAAATTCTTAAAAGGAGGGGGGAGAGAGCAAAGGGTAGGGGAAAGAGAATGCTTGAATTTATAGCAAAGTATAACATTTTGATCATTATAACAATGAAACGAATCTTAAGTTTGAAGCATTAATATCATTTACAACATTTATGATCAAGAATGAATGTAAGTAGAGAAACTTTTGCATACCTGCAGATGGTACAAAATTTCATGGTTAAGTCGAAGCCTCCCATCAACAACAAGATCCAAATATCTGTGTATCTATCTCAATTGAGCCTCTAAACCCTTCAGAGCTGTCAATTTTTCCACTAATCTGTTATGCACAAATGTCAAATTTTAGAGTTATGTCACCACTAAAAATAGAAGAAACGGAGCTTTGAAACCAAATCCACACACAACACAATGTGGTATTCATACAAAGCCATAGAAACAAACTAAACTACAAACATTGGAATAGAAACAACTTAAAATTATGATGCAGAGCATGGATTCAGGGTATAAAGAATCATTTTTCTGCCACCATAGTGAAAAGTTAGTACTTTCTTTCATCTTTGCATATTGGTTTGATGCTTCAAACGATGCATTTCTTATATTGAAAAGTGCATTACCTTATTGAGCTTCTCTTTCTTTTGAGAATAGTTTAATATTCTCTACTTAACAGGGCCAACCATGTGATGGTGGAAGCTCATTTGCGCCCCCCCCCTCACCCCCCCTCCCCTTCCCGCCCCCCTCACATCACTCTCAATTCCCCATACCCAATCATATAACATTAAGCATTCATTCATCCATTAATAACATATAACGTTCATTCATTCATCCATTCATCCATTAATAACATATAACATTCATTCATTAACATATAACATTCATTAATTAACATATTCACATTGATTCATTAACATATAATAGTAATTCTTTCAGTTTTTACATATTATCAAAAATATGGTTGTCATGATATGATTACAATCACTTTTTTTTTTGTTTCTTTTTTAAAACTACATAAAGCTGAAGTGGAGTATCATTTTCTAAATCAATATCTGTCCTCCCTTTAGTTGTTCTGCCCTCTACTCGTGATCTTAATGTACGCCTAGTCGTCTGCTCATGATGTGGATGCCACCTCAAGGGGGGGTCTACTGCAATAAGAAAGAAATGTTAAACTGATATGTTTTATTATTATTGTTACAAGTATTTCATTAATTAAAAGAACATTAGAGTGGTTCTCTTTACCTGATGGGTCCACATCATGTTCTGAACTTTTGTTATAGACTCATGCTCAACATGTTGAACACCCTCTAAATCCTGATTTGCAATTGAAACATGAAAGGTTGCATTAATTAATACACCAATTGAAATTAAATATGTTTAAGAGAACATGAGGGTGGTCCTCTTTACCTGATGGGGCCACATCATGTTCCTGATATTCTCTAGCCTGATCATGCTCAACACATTGATCACGCTCTACATGCTCTAAAGTATGGGATGCACACCGCTGACCTTCATCTGTATGTTGTTTCCACCCCACTCACCCATTTCCAATGTGTAAGTGCGATTATATTATCATTGCTTGAATGTTTAAAACAAATAGGCATGTAATTACTTTATGGTGGAAATTAATATTGAATAGATTGCACAAGTGGCTAATTTTAAATAAACTTTTATTGAGTTTACTGCGTGTTGGATGCAATGGAAGATTCAATGTTTTACCCAGTCAAGACTCTTAGGCATTCAGCCATGGCTCCACAGCCTTTTCGAAAGGCAATCTTCAGGTCCTCTTCTATGGGAACTCTGTTGAATTCAAAGCCCTACATTTTTGCAGAAGATCATCAATTTTGCTTCTATGGTGTGAAAAAACCAAAATTGTTTTCAATTTATTATAATTTGGATACAATATTTTATTTA